>PVKE010004645.1:0-63378 GCA_004027555.1 Craseonycteris thonglongyai
TTTTTTTTAATTTATTGTTAAATTTGATGAGGTTACATTGGTTGGTAACAATTAGACAGTTTACAGATGTACAAGTCCACCTCACATCATTCATGCATCGTATTATGTGCCCATCACTCAGTATCAGTTCCCCTTCCATCACCTTATATCTAGTGCCCACTCCCACCTCCCCCCACAACTGTCCCCCCGCTTATTATTAATTTTGCCTACTGCCCCTTCATGAGAACTTGCAATATATCAACTCCCACTTATGGCAAACCTCTTTCCTGCCCCCGCCCCTATGCTGGTAGGCGCGATTATTTTCCCAGGTTACTGAGTAGCAACAGGGTCTCTGAATAGATGAAGTGATTTGGCTAAGGGCACCCAGCTAATAAATGAGAACAGTGGAGTCTCATTCCAGGCTTATCGAACTCAAAAGCTCATCTACTAGGTGCCTGGACAATTGACTACTAGGTAGTCATCTACTAGGTATCCTTGGACAATTTATGTAACCTTCATAGGTCTCTGTTTTTTCACCTGTAGAATGGGGAGAATTGCATCCAGGAAACAACTGCCTCTTAAGCAAAGGCCCATGTCAGCACTACTGAGAATAAAACGGGGAAGAACCTCCACGTAGCTGGAACATCCACTGCTGCACTTCCCTTCCCACCATGTTTGACTCATATGACCTTGACTTGCTCCCACTCCTGCCCGACCTTTCCTTGCTCCCCCCAAACAGTGTCATGAACACCGAGCATCCCATATAGCACCACCATAAGCCTCTTGTTTCCTGCTCTTCCCTTGAAGAAAGAAAACAAACAGGGCTTTCGAAAATCAGACTTACACCAGTATGACTTTCTCTCTATCTGCGGGCTCCTTGTTCGCCATTAAACAAAACAAAACAAAAAATAGTTCCAAGCACGTCTACAGGTTCAAGTCTGCATTTCCAGTTTCACAGAATGAGAAATCTAGACTTTCCATTATGCCTGTCCAGTTTCACAAAAATCGACCTCCTAGCACTTTGGAGTAGAGGGCAAATTTCTTGCAAGTCTTTAGAGGCACTCATTTTCCTAGCTGACAGTTCTGAAAGGTCATCTATAGTTCTATTATTTCCCACGGCTTCCTCCCAGGCCAGTTGTGGCTGGCACACTCCAAGTTACTATTTCTCATACTTCACTGAAGGAATGTCTTTCACTAAAGAAGAAAACCACTACCCCAGGCACAAGATTGGAAGTATCTAACATACGGGAAGCCAGGATGGCTCAGTGGGTTGAGCGCTTGCCTTACAGTCCCGGGGTTCGAGGACTGAATCCTGGCCCCGGCCTGTGTGAACCCATATGCTGAAATGGGGTGTGGCCTCCAGTTTGGTTCTTGCCTGGGCGAGCTTTCCAAGTGGGAGGTCCCCAGTTTGGCCCCCAGCTCGCAGGGATGTGTCTCCCATGTGGGAGGCCCCCAGCCCAGTTCCCGCCCTATGTGGCCCCCACCCGTGTGGAACAAATCTATGTGGAACACTGATGACGTACAACTATGGAGACTGCTCTGGGCCCTCCCCCTTCTCTCTGTCTCTCTCTGTCAAAAACAATGAAATAAATCTTTAAATAAAAAAACAAGAAAGCCTCTAACATACTATCATGGTGGTATACTGGGTGCCCAGAAGGCAGGCACACCCATGTAACACGCAAATCTACAGGGATTTTCAGAAGTTCCCAGGAACGCAACACATAAGGTTTTCAGAATATTAGTGGGTTTGGTTAGTTAGCATTAAGAACAACAATATTCCTTTCAACTGTGAAAAGGGACTCTTGGAGGTAATCAGTGGAAAAACAAACAAATAAAAGATCTGAAGAGAAACCAAGCAGCTTGCAAAGCTGGAGTTAGAATTTCTGCTCTACCCAAAAGAGCAGGAATTCCATATATTCACTGTTGCCATCTGACACTCGTAATTGCAAAACTATTCCCCAAGCAACACTCTACTGAGATGAGGCCTTGCCATTCTTGATTATGTTCATCTGATCCTTTTACAGATGGAACTGCATTTGCTTCAATCCAAAAAATCAGAATGTTTTAGATAAAATCAATTAGCATATAGGTTATTAATTAGAATATATATTATTCATAAAGCCCAGCCCAGAGACACCTACTGAAATTACTGTGCTTTAAATGCTTTCCTTTATTGAGATATAAAAATTGTATTATATAATATGATTTTCTAAATCTGCATTGCCCCATAGACACTAGATACATGCAGCCAACGAGCACCTGAAATGTGCATACTGAGACTGAGAAACTGAATTCTTCATTTTACTTAATTTTAACTAAATTACATATTGAAGATTTAGTACCAAAATGCAAAATATCTCATTAATATATTTTATAATGCTTACACAGCAACATAAACAACAAAGGCCACTTTTATTTAGTTGCAAAAATATGAAAACACAGAGGCTGACAAGTATTCTCTACCATTTCATTATAGGAAATATGAGACAAATGTCATATAAATATGTGAATACTCATATAATGGTTAACTCTTTCCCCCAAGTGATCTCTCAGGTCAAAATTAATATTCCTTCCCTAGTAGCATGTTATGTATAATTTTAGCATAATGTAATATTTATGACAGATGAATTAATGTTAAGTAACATGTGTATGCCTACTAAACCCCTCTTTATAAGAGTATATTTTCTTTTTCTTTTTTTTAAATAGAGGGCTAAATTGTTCATTTAAAAAACCCATCAAAGTCTGCTCAAAATGATGGTTTAGGAACACTGTGCTCGACTCCTCCCACCACCACATCAAAATTACAACTAAGCTACAGGACAACCATCACTGAGACCACGTGAAGACCAGCTGAGCAGAGGTCCGATAACTACGAACATACAGAAGAAGCCACCTTAGGACTGGTAGGAGGGGCAGAAATGCAAAACAAGCTGGTCCCACATCCACGTGTGGTGGTTGAGAAGCAAGATGAAGACCTCAGCTGCAGAGGTCCCCTCTGAGGAGCGAGGGGTCCCAACCTCTCACCAGGCTCTCCAGCCCAGAGTTCCAGTGCCAGGGAGAAAAATCCCCATGATTTCTGGTGGTGAAAACCAGCAAAGATTGTGGCTGAGTGAGACGGGGTGCGACTACACTTTCAAGCATTCCTCTTAAAGGGCCCACACATGGACTTACTCACTGACAGAATCATTCACTCTAAGCTCCAGGGCTGGGGCAGCAGCTCAAAAGGCACCAGGGACATATGGGAGGAGCTGAATTATCTGGCTTCAGGGTGAGGACTGGAGAAGCAGCATCTTCCCAGAGAGAAGTGCAGGCAGGCACCACTGTCCTTTGTTGAGCCCTCTCCACTGGCATGCAGGCACAGGTGACACCAAGTCTCAGTCTCCATCAAACTGGCTAACACCCATGTCTGCCCCACCCTGGTGATTCCCTGAGGGCCCGCTTACCCAAGCTGCTTCCAGTGGCTTTTCCATACAAACAGCCTGTCTTGGCTCATGCTGCAGACTTTCCCAAAAGTCTCTCAAAGGTTCACAAACCTCAAGTAAGCAGCATCTGGCCTTGGCATGTCCCATACCTTTTGCTGAGCAGCCCCAAGCCCAGCACCAGAGGCAACCTTCTGTAGATCACTTCGTAGCTCTTACAAGCAGTGACTGGCCTTGGCCTGCACCGGAGCCCCTCCCAAGAGGCACCAGCACCAATACACCTGATTGTCTGCTTCAGGCCACACCAGAGCATCACCCAAACACCTCTAAAAATGACACGCCCAAAGGGCAGACTGGACAGTGCCAGAGCCCTGCTAAAGCAACTCCTGCTCTGTGAAGTCTGCCCTTACACACAGCTCCTCCATTGTGGTCACAGCCAATCAGCCTGAAGGTCAATCACTTCCATTGATGAGCCAACAGCAATCGAGGCTCAACTACAACCCACACAAGGAACACCTAGCTGAGGAGACCGTGTAACTGGGCCCTGCAGGATACCTACTCCATAAGGACACGCTACCAAGACTAGGAGGCATAGCAGATCTATCTAATACACAGAAATAAACACAGGGGGGCAGCCAAAATGAGGAAATAAACATATCTCAAATGAAAAACAGAACAAAACTCCCCCCCAAAAGTCAACAAAATGAAGACAAGCCATCTACCAGATGCAGAGCTCGAAACACTGGTTATGAGGATGCACAATGATCTCAGGGAGAACTTTAACAAACAAACAAAAATAAAACATAAAACTGGAGATAGAAAACATAAAAAAAAAGTCAGAAATGAAGAATACAATAACTGAAATGAAGAATGCATTAGAGAGAATCAATAGCCTAGATAAAGCAGAGGATTGAATCAGAGATTTGGAAGACAAAGTAGTAGAAAACACCCAATAAAAACAGTAAAAAGTAAGTAGAATAAAAATAAAATAAGGATAGTTTAAGGAGTCTCTGGGACAATTTCCAGTGTACCAATGTTCATATCATAGAAGTAACAGAAAGAGAAGAGAGAGAGCAAGTGATCAAGAACCTGTTTGAAGAAATAATGACTGAAAACTTCCCTCACCTAAAGGAAATAGATATGCAAGTACAGAAAACACAGAGAGTCCCAAACAAGATGAACTCTAAGAGGCCCACACCAAGACACATCATAATTAAAACGCCAGCGGTTAAAGGCAAAAAGAAAATCGTAAAAGTAGCAAGAAAAAAAAGCTGTTAGTTATCTAACAAAGGAATTTTAGCTGATTTCTCAACAGGAACTTTGCAGGCCAGAAGGGATTGGCATGGAATACTCAAGGAAATAAAAAGCAAGGACCTACAACCAAGGGTACTCTATCTATCAAGGCTGTCATTTAGAATCAAGGACAGATAAAGAGCTTCCCAATAAGAAAAAGTTAAAGGAGTTCATCAGCACCAAATCAGTATTATGAGAAGTCTTAAAGAAACCTCTTTAAGAAGAAGAAGGAAAAAATATTTTTAAAATATGAATAAAATGAAAAATATAAATAAAATGGCAGTAACTACATATCTACCAATAATTACTTTAAATGCAAATGAATTAAATGCTCCAATCAAAGACACAGAGTGGCGGAAAGGATAAGAAAACAAGACTCTTACATGTGCTGCCCACAAGACAATCACTTCAGATGAAAAGACCAACACAGACTGGAAAAAGAAATGAAAGAAATATTTCATGGACATGAATACAAAAAGAAAAAAAAACAAACCAAACAAACTGGTGTAGTAATACTTATACCAAAAAAAGTAGACTTTCAAAACAAAGGCTATAATAAGAGACAAAAAAAAAGGACCCAGCAATTCCACTTTGGGGCATTTATTTGAAGAAACCAAGAGCACTAATTCAAAAAGACATATGCATCCCTATGTGCATTGCAGCATTATTTACAATGGCCAAGATATGAAAGCAGCCTAAGTGACCATCAGTAGATGAATGGATAAAAAAAGATATGGTATATATATGCACACATGCACACGCAATGCAACAGTAGCCATAAGAAGTGTGACATCTTAACATCTGTGAAAACATGGGTAGACCTAGAGGCTATTATGCCAAGTGAAGTCGGACAGAGAAAGATAAATATCATAGGATTTCACTTAGATGTGGCATCTAAAAAACAAAATAAACAAACAGATAAAACAGAAACAAACCCATAGATACAGAGAATATTTTGATGGTTGCTGGGTGGGAGCGGGGCTGCAGGGACAGATGAAAAGGGTTAAGAAGTACAAATCTGGGGAAGTCGGGATGGCTCAGTGGGTTAGGCGCTCACTTTGCAGCCCTGGGGACCGAGGATCGAATCCCCGTCCCGGCCCGTGTGGACCCATATGCTGAACTGGGTAGTGCCCCCAGTTCGGTTCTCACCGGGATGAGACCCTGGCCCAGTTCCCGCCCTGTGCAGCTCTGCGCCCACCTGTGGAATGAAACTATGTGGAAAAAACCAATGACGTTCAACTATGGAGACTGTTCTGGGCCCTCCCCCTTTTCTCTGTCTCTGTCTCTGTATCTCTCTCTCTCTCTGTCAAAAACAATAAAAATAAATCTTTTAAAAAAAGAAGTACAAATTGGTGGTTACAAAATAGTCACAGGGATGTAAAGTACAGCATAGGGAATATAGTCAGTAATATTGTAATAACTATGTATAGTGCCAGATGGGTACCAGGGTGATCACATTATAAGTTATATAAATGTCTAATCACTATGTTGTACACCTGAAACTAATATAATATTCTATGCTAACTTGCAATTGAAAAATAAAAAGTTATTTAAAAATAAAATAAAATTATAGATAAAAACAAAATACATCAGTGCCCAGAATGGTTCTTGCAACAGAAATCCTTCCATAAATGTTTGGGGATCTGAATATATTTAGTATATACTTGTGTTTGTTTGTTTGTTTTTTAATTCATTGATCTATAAAAGAAAGACTAAAAGTAATCGTGGAGTATTCTGCGCTTCTGGTGTGAAAGATGCAGTATCAACCAGTTGTCAATTTTCCTCAATCAGTTGATAAATGAAACAGAACCCAATCAAAAAAAGGGTTTTTCCTAAACTTGAAAGTGCCTTTTGAAATTCAATGGAAGAAAATATGTAACTTTGAAGAAAAAAATATGGTGAGTGGGGGACAGGCAAGATGAGCTCTCCGTATAAATACAAAGACATTGTGTAAGTAACAGTAATTCAGTTACCATGACTCAAAATAAGTTTATAGACCAATGAGGAGAGAACTCAGAAACAGGCCCATGCATATATGGAAGCATAATCGAGGACAGAGGCAGCATTATGAATCAATGAGGAAAGGAAAGTATTGGAAGTTCACCTGGGAGAAACTAAGACGGCACTAGATCCCAATCTCACAGCAAAATAAAACATTTAGGTGCAATTCATCTCTGAAAATTTTCATATTTCCTATTTACTGATGATTTGTTGAGAATTTCACGTGGAATGACTACGCAATACATGAATTATACATTGTTAATATATTGTCCCTGCCCAGTGGAAACCAAAAGAAACAGAACCGATATTTTTTTTTTTGGGGGGGGTTCTTTTATTATTATTATTATTGTTATCATTATTATGAGTTTCAGGTGTACAAAACAACATAATGATTAGGCATTTACACACCTTACAAAGTGATCATCCCAAGTCTACTACCGATCTGACACCATACGTAGCTATTACAATCAATACCATTGACTATATTGCTTTACTACTCTCTACATCCCTATGACTACACACACACACACACACACACACACATTAATAATAGTTGACTTTAAGTGTTATTTTATATTATTTTCAGGTGTCTAGCATAGTGGGTATATAATTTATGAAATGACCCTCCTGATAAGTCTAGTGACCACCTGACACCACACATAGTTTTTACAACATTATTGATTCTCTTCCCCATCCTGTATTCCGCATCCCCGTGACTATTTTGTGAGGACCAATCTGTACTTCCTAATCCATTCACCTTCCTCACCCATCCCTTCAACCCCCGCCCATCTAGTAACCATCAGTTTGTTCTCGTGTCTATGAGTCTGCTCTGTTTCGCAGAACTGATGGTTGTTAAGGACTTAGTTAAAAGATGCTCGTACAACAGGGTACAGAAAACACGTTTTTTTCTCCTTTTATGTACAGAATCAAGCCAGGAGTCACGGTGGCTCCATGAAGGTCAACCCCTTAGAACTGCGGGATAAGCCAATGAGGGATTTAGTTCTAATGCAAGGACTTCTAAAGACTTCTTTGAAGTGAAACTCCATAAAGCTGAAACCCAAATCGAGCCGAACAGTGAGGGCACTCCCAGGCCATGAAACAGCACCTCTGACCCACCCCATCGGGGCGGCTGTTCGCTGAGCTGAAACTCAGTCTCATCCTCACTCCCGGGGAACTAAGCTGGGTCACCCCACACAGCAGACACCCCAAGCATCTGCAAACAGATGGCTCTCCCTGGATGGTGCAGGGCCCGCTTACGCTTCTGTCCTGTGGAGCCTGCGGTGACATTTCTTTCCTGACGTCAAGGGAGGCTAAACCCTCCAAACTGGCCTTTGAGAGAAAAGGAAAGTTTCAAACACGCTACCGATCACGTAGGTCCCAGATCACCCCTCACGCGAGTTCACGTCCCGCCGGAGGGTTGTCTCATCGTATTTTCCAGCTCTCATAGCCTGCATTGGCCTGTTTCAGCCTGTGTTGACCTCCTAACACAGCTGGGGTACTGCTGTGACCATCTGTACTCATTTATAGGGCGGCCATAGCAAGATGTCCCAGACCGGGTGGCTGAAATGAACCGAGATGTACTTTCTCACAGTTCAGGACGCGGGAAGTCCCAGGTCAGGTGACGCTGCCTTTGGCGGGCAGATGGCAGCCCTCTGGCTGCTCTGCCTCTTCACCGGGTCACCCCCTGGGGCCACACCACACCTTCTTGTAAGAATACCAACCAGCCTGAAATAGGGACCTCCCTGGGGCCTCCGCTTTGCTTGCTCAGCTTGTTCAAGACCCTCGCTCCAGCTGAGTCGTGGTCTGAGGTCCTGTGGCTCAGGGCCTCAACATGTGAATTCTAAGGGGACACCGTTCAGCCCATCCTTCCATTTACGTGATGAATACTTTGGCAAATGCATGGAAGCAGTTTGTCCTGTGAGGTAAGGAGGAAGCGCAGGTGGTAAGCCAAAGAGAAAGGAGTCTCCCAACCCACAGAGAAGCCCCACGGCCCTGGGAAAATCAAACGCCGATTTCTTTTGCTGACAACTGCTCATTTCAATCTGGTCCTCTCTTCAACGCCTACTTTAATTTCACAGAGAGACAGAGTTCTGCAACGGATTTCACCAAAAGAGCTAACGAGAGAGGTAATGATCCATGAGATGTTTTGAATGGCTCCTGCAGAACGTCCCATCTTTCCTCTTTGTGCACAACTACAATTCTCAATATGCCATCCCTCTGTGCAAAACCTACGTGCCGGGACCAGCGACAAACAGGCAGAAAGGGAGCGAGGCGGGGGAGGAACAGAAGACAGTGGAGACAAGGGAAACCAGGGAATTGAGATTATAAGAAAGAAGTGCGGTTAAGAAAAACACACACACTATAGAGAAGTAAGAGCACACCAAGTTTTTATACAACTCGGTGATTCATTTTTAACGTGAGATGTCATTTACTGAAAAGGACTTGGGAGACAAGGAGAGTGTGGCATTAGCAGAGGGGATGATACCATAGCAACCGGGAGGGCAGGATGACATTCTGCCATCGCTGGAAGAGCGGGTTTTTCAGGTCAAATAGAGAATATGCCCCAAAGAACTGAACCTGAGATTAGCAAAGGACTCTACAGTCCTAGATTCTGGTGTTCAAAAGTCCATACCGTTCCCAAATACATATATTTAAAGAGCTGTGGCCAAGGATGGGATTTTATAATTACATATTGATTTATATTGGATTTCTGGGTCAGCTGTTGTGTTTGGAGTCTCTCCACGATTGCTTCCCTGCCAACTTCTAGGTAGCTGAAAGCAGTTTCCAAAGTATACATTTTCAACAGATGGGATTATTAAACGCTTAGTGGCAACAATGACCCATAGACATGTTCTTACCCACCACAGACAAAACAGATGTGCTCTCTCCTCCCCATCAATATTCACATTCTTCCACTTACTCAATTCAAGACTGTAAGGCAGGCAAGCTCATCGCTCTTCTCAGGTGAGTGCAAGAAAAGAGTGGATGGTTTCCGCGTTTTCCAATGAACTTACTCTCAGACTAATTTCCCTTTAGCACGAACAAGAGACCTAGTTCAGGGGCTGTAGATGTTTTCATGTGCCTATCGACTATACTTCCAAGTTTGGCACCGATATCTTTTTTTCCAAGAGGTAACCACTTTTTCAAAAGTATTTATTCTCTTAAAACCTAGATTTGTAGAACTCTTTAGAACCTTCGAGAGGGTATGGTCCAGCCTTTTTTATTTTAGATGAGGAAACAGAGGTATGGACAGTGAGGATGACTTGCTAATCGGTGACAGAACTGGAGGAAGAGGTAGGAGATGGGGAAGAGGAGAAACTTGTCAGTCACTGTGGGTACCTGCTGGGTAACCAAGTCCACATATTCTTTCTTTCTTTCTCTCTCTCTCTCTCTTTCTCTCTCTCTCTCTCTCTCTCTCTCTCTCTCTCTCTCTCTCTCTCTCCTTCCATGGGCCTAGCACAGTGAGGCTGAGACTGAGAGAGGCTAGGAAACTTGCCCACTGTCACTCTGAGCAACTCATTTAAACCCAAGTCTGAATGATATCACTCACCAGCCCTTTCCCATTTCCCTACACTTTCAAAGAACCAAGTTGCATCATTAAGTTCAAACCTGCTATGTACAATGGCATTAAATAAAATAAGATTGAATAGCTGCTCAAAATCTTGGGTTAATTTCCTACTATTCAGTCTCTGGATTGTGATTGCTTTCTATTTTGGCAGCATAAATGACACTGGGTTAAGAAAGTATGAATTAAGTCACATTTGGGTGTAAATCAAGTGTTTGGCCTGAATTGAGAATGAAAAATTCCATAATCTTAGAGTGTTTTTATTTTGCATGCAACGCACCTCAGCTTGTGTTACCTGAACAGGAAATTTACTGCCTATATGTTACACAGCCATCATTTAATAATCTTCATGGTGAGAGACATGAAAAGGTATAGGAATCATCTAGCGGGTGATTCAAACCCAAGACTATCTGACATCAGAAACCAAGCCAAGGAAGTAGGCAGTGTATGTCCAAAACATATTAACCTTATTTAAATGTACTTAAAACTCATTTAAGTGTTTTTTAAAACCTAATGCTTCTTATAACCTTGCATTTATTTCACAGAGCTTATAGTCTAATTGGAAACGTTTCATCAAATCAAGCAATGTTCCTCAGTTTCTATGATCTCATTAAATGAGGCATTGTCTTATTTGGCAGAAAGAAAAAATAGGGAATGCCAAGATAGCTGAGTGGTTGAGCACTTGCCTCGCAGTTGAGAGGTCCAGGGTTCGATACCCAGCCCTGGCCCTTGCAAACCCACATGCTGAACTATGGAGCAACTGGTAACCACCAGAATGGCTCAGCACTGAAGGTTCTCGCCTCCCATGTGGGAGGCCCTGGTTTGGTTCCCACCCAGGGCGGCCCCACATCCACCTGTGTGGAATGAAACCATGTCACAACTAATAATGTACAACTAGGGAGACTGCTCTGGGCCCTCCCGCTTCTCTCTCTCTTTCTCTCTCACTTTCTCTCAAAAAATTTATTAAGAAAAAAAGAACTTATATTTATTTGACATAACTTGGTAACTACAGTGATCCCTCGTTTTTTGCGGTTAATGGGGACCAGAACCTTCCGCGAAAGCTGAAAAACCGCGAAGTAGGATTTGCCCCTAGGAATTTTCGTGTATGCGGGTATAAGAATGTTTTAAATATGTAAGCAGTTTTGCGGATGTTTGCTTCCTCTTTCTTGATGTGCCGCACTGTAGATTCATTCACCCCGTCATGGCGTGCCACAGATGCATCACTTCTGCCCTCTTTGATCATATCTAAAAGTTTCACTTTTTCGCTGATGGTCATCATCTTCTTCCTCTTGGGCGCCCCGGAGGAAGCTTTCGCAGGGGCACAGCGTTTAGGCGGCATTATAAGGGCTTAATTAATAAAAAAAGTGATCGCTTAAACAAAACAAGTTATCGCCAACACAACACTAAAATACAGTATGCGAGACAGTCAGCATCATGGACAAGACTGGTGAGATACAACAAGAGAAGGTGCTAGGTGAGGCTGTGATGATGTGCAGACAATCAGCTCACAGGGATAAATCCACTCGTCCTCTCATGGGTCGATGTCGCACCGGAAACCCATCACGCGCCTTTATGAGAGCCCGTGGGATGGACTCTGAGTCAGCTCATCTCTTTGTTTGACAGGCAGGGATCCTTCTCTCTCGCGCATCCACATGAAACAACGCTCCTTTCCGCCATGTGGCTGCCGACATGGCTGTATTCTTTCATTTTTATTTTTTGATGAATATTTTGGAAAAACCCGCGAAGCACTGAAGCCACAAACCATGAAGCGCGAAGTGGCGAGGGAACGCTGTACTCATCCACAACTAAACTCACTGCTAAACACCGCTGGACTGCCAGGCTAATGAGACCCAATGCTTCACACCTACCGACTCAAAGTGCAACCAAGGCAAAGGTCATCCTGAAATCCTCATGGGGTCAGTCTGAAATGCATGAGCAATTAAGTTAAGTGTGTGACCCATTGCCACTACCATAGAATCAGTGCATGGGGCTCCTATTATCATTTGTAGGAGCCCAGTGGCATAATATTAGTTTTCAAGACAGCAAGTGACATTCAGTGGCACACTTTTTGCATCTTTCTGCTGATATTTAATGCACAAGGTTAATAGCTAAGATTAAAGCTGTTTGTCCTTAATAATACTCAATTTTCTGTCAGATCGCTTTGAAAATCTAATTCTGCCCTTGGGTCAAGTCATCCTCAGAATGGAACCAGGGAAGGGAGTGGGCTGTCTTTGTTTTTTTGTCATTACATCCATAATTAGGCAGTGTTTCTAAAAAAGAGAACAACCCCAAAGTTCCAGGCACAGTGACCCTGGAACCTGGCGCACGTTTGCAATCCGGGGTAGTACAGCGGCCCACCTAGCTGTTATTCTTCTGTGTTCTCAGATCGCCTTCTTTTGGTTGCCAAGGGGAGTAGTCAGCAAATCAAATCTGCTTCCTTCAGTGTTTCAAATCCCATTTGTATCCCCAAGAACTAACGCCCACATTTCCCGTGGAAAAGAAACCATGTCTTTAAAAAAGGAAGTTGAAGCCTTTCAGCTTGAGATAAGTCTTTTCAGAACGAAAAAAGAACTTCGGGCTTGACCCGAGTACATCCTACTCCACTGGGAACTGGGGACCTGTCCTTTATGTCACTGCTGTGACTACGCAAATAATAAACTGCGCTGGTCCCACCCTCACAGAAGGGGTCTGGAGCTTCTGAGAAAACCTGTGGGAGGCGGAGGGGAGCAAAAGAAACTGAATTCTGGCTTTGGGGGTTTGTACAGATACTTTCTATTATCACTATCCCAGACTCCCCTTGACCTTCAACTCATTATGAATATTCATTACGGGCACATGATGAATATTCATTCAGACCTAGGCTGAGAGGATCTCTATTTTCCTGGATGAGGCATATGACGTCAAGTCACTAGAGTTTATGAAAGAAGACCAAGTGACACTGAAGCCCCTAAAAAGGACGATCTAACAGCCACAAGATTAGCTCTGCTCTTAGTTCACCATCCCCCTTTGAGAAGCTACAGTTCATGCAACTATTGTCCCTTCCTCCTGTTGAATGAAAAGGACCACCCCTTTGAGTTCAGTCTTCACTTCAAAACCGTTCTGTCCTGTGAAACACCCTGACATTGACAGCAAAGCTCACGAACTACCAATAGAACCTGGTCGAAGGAGCAAAGCTTTAATCAGGAGAGACAGACACTAACCAAGTAAGCACAGTGTGATCTGGGCTCTGACGAAGAGGCAGAGGTGGGACGGGGCAGGTGACAGGGAGGCCTGACCTGTCCTGGGCACTGGGGTGGGTTTCCTGATAGAGAGATTGATTCATCAAGTGGAGGCCTAAAGAAAGAAACGTGTTTAAGTGGGTGTGGAAGGGGAGAGAGAGACAGCCGAGGGGAGAGGGACCCCAGAAAAACTGGAATGTATGTATATGAAATTGTGCATTTATTCTCACACATTTAAACTTCAGTCACTTGCCATTGGCTGCAATACACCTACTGAGACACTTTTTCCGCTACTCAGAACAGTTCTTGAACTTAGTAATGCTGATGCCTTTTAGGGCTTCTGCCATTTTTTTGTTTCATCTCGTCCACATCAGCAAAATGTTTTCCTTTGAGGACTTTTTTCATCCGGGGAAACAAAAATATGTCACTCAGGGTGAGATTGGGGTGACTAGGGAGGGTGGGGCACGGGGGTCATGCCATTTTGGGTCCAAAACTGCTGAGCACTCAGCGCGGTGTGGGCAGGGGCGTGATCATGCTGCACATGGTTCTTGTCAAGCACCCATCATGAAATGGGCAAACGCAATGAAAGAGTCTCCAAAATAATTCACTGAAGCCGCACGCAGTCTCTCACAACCACGCCAGCTGGTCTACGGATGCAGGTGGGTTCCTAGAACCTCACCCAGTGGGGATGCCTGTCCTACAAGGGGCCCGCCCTCCAGAGCATTCCAGAGTTTTTGGGATCTTTTCTCCCTCATATACTTGAGAAATGGAGATAAACCTAATGTATCAGAAATCAAAGTAAGGGATGAGAGGCAGGATACCAGATCACAGAGGGCCTGGTGGGGAATCTAGAATTGGTTGTCAGGGCAACTAGAAAATCATTGATGGGTTCTAAGCTGAGGTGTGCTATGATCTAAGCCTTGTTATTTGGGGTTGTTTTAGGTCTGTCTGTCATTGGGGTAGAAATGGAGGCTCTGGGTTCTTTCTGTGAAAACTAAATAAAGAAGTAAACATGCATCTGTACCCCCCGCACTTCATCCCTTTTTAAAATTAAAATAATTCCCTAACCATGTAGTGGGGTGCTCTGAGTAGCCAGATATAGGTACAAATCTGTTATTCAAAACCAGATAGAAAGAAGCTTTCTGTGGCCAAGGGAAGGTGTTGAAAGTCCTATTTGGGGCAAAAGAATTCATTACGTTCAAGCTTCATGAAAAATCTGATGCTGATCGTTGCTCTACTTGCCGTCATTTTAAATGCAGCAGCTACCCAGGACAGGTTTTCAGTCAATGGCAGCTAGCGCCACGTTGACTAGTCAGTGAGGTCATCATTATTCACCCATGTGCGCTGCACTCCACCCTCCTTGGCTGCCAGGTTAAATCCATGTCCTGTAAATCATTCTCATTATATTGACAATGGCTGGAATTTTTGGGGGGACAGACTTTGTGTGTTCACTTGACATACAAGTCACTGTATATAATACAGGATTGCATATTATACTTTTGTTATATACCATATTTATACATAGTACATATCGATCAACATGAAGTATTACATATTGTTTACAATTCCCCACCCCCAAGGGAACCCATGAAGCCAACGACTTCCTTTTGTTCACTGCTCTGTCCCTAGAGCAGGGGTGTCAAACTGGCAGCC
This sequence comes from Craseonycteris thonglongyai, assembly GCA_004027555.1. NCBI lineage: Eukaryota > Metazoa > Chordata > Mammalia > Chiroptera > Craseonycteridae > Craseonycteris > Craseonycteris thonglongyai. The sequence continues at coordinate 15,129 of PVKE010004645.1, forward strand.
CTTGGGCCACATGCGGCCCCCTGAGGTAATTTTTTGTGGCCCACGATGCTCTTAAATAAAATAAAAATAGAAAAAATTGTTACGAAGAAAATAGCGCTTAGGGGAGATCGAGGCAATGTATCATACACACAATTCCCTCGTTAACCCTTTAACTACTGAAGATGAGTATCCACGTGACCCAGTGCCTTTCCTGGGGGCCTGTGGGCGTGTATAAACACACTGACTCAGTTTTGGCGACGTTTATAAATGGGATGTGGCCCGTGTGACTCTTGCCCGTTGCACCAAATGGCCCTTGTTTTAATTGAGTTTGACACCCCTGCCCTAGAGTAAAAAAAAAATCTTCTGGCACGAGACATGCAATTGCTACATTATTTGTTGACTAAAGAACTCCAACATGTCATGATACCACGGAAAAGAAGACGGGAACAGAGGCATGGGAGGAAAACAAGAAGACCCAGGGTCACAGAAAGCCAGGAAGAGTGTGTGCGTAAAAACGCTGTTGGTTGACTATCATCGCTGCTCATTCCCACAAGACTCTGCTCACCACTCCCGCCAACCATCTCACTGTGACCTGGCCACAACCCTACGAAGACGCTGCCATCCTCACATCACAAAAAATGTAGAGAAGTAGCTTTCCCGAGGTCACAAGGATGTGTCCTAAATTCTGCGAAGACTGAAATTAAATTGACTCCTAAAAACCGTCCACTGAACTGATTCACACGGAGACCGCTGGTGACCTTGACAGTAACCTGGGCCGTATCTAGACTGGAGGGAGAGGACAATCTAGGGAAGAAAGGCAGCTAGCTCTCTCCAAAATCGGCGTGTGAAGGGGAAGATGGAGAACGGGCCGGACCTGTGGTGAAAGAGGATTTTCTTGTAGGTGACAAGGAAATCATTTGAGTTTCTAAAGCCCAAGCCCTTGTCAGAGCTTTGGTTAGCATGTGTGTGTATATGAGCAATCAGCATAGATGAAGTCTTTGCTTTCTTTATTTCCTGCTTCGAAGACATTCAGACGTTGCTTACGCATTGGGTTAAAAAAAAAAAAATCCTTGGCAATGTATAAAATATGCTCCCTCCATCCTACTGAACAGAAAAATCTGTAGAAAAGAAAATGTGTAATTGGGTCAACACAACAAAGAAACAAAAGATGACCTACTACTCCTGGTTCTCTTCAGATGCTGGGAAATGAGGGCTTTACAAAAATCAATCAAGTCATCCTATTCAGTGACAGTGGGGCGGAGACACCCCACGCCTGTACGTGGTGACAAGGAACTAGCCGGATGCTCTGGGCTAACCAGTATTTAACTTGGTCACCTACAAGCCACCCAAGTTCAGTGCCAGGGTTATACTGATGATGCTTGTCTTGCTTCTGAACAGCCTCAGAGGAGACGTACCCAGTAAGAGTGCTCTATGCAAATGCACGGTATTCCCAGCATTCCTTGCAACTGAAGGCAAACCTCAAAAGGTACTTATTATAATTTAGTCCACAGCCTGCAAGCAATGTGTTTGGAGATGTGTGCAAACATTCACCAACTGAATCAAGAGGAAATAATTCAGTGACCGGCTTCACCATTCCACATGCCATGTACTTAGACACATCTGTGTGTTTACCTGTCATTCCGACATCTGGGGCTGAGGAAGCAGATTTCCTGTGAATCAGGTGAGGCCAGGCCCAAGCCTGAGGCAATGTCTGCTCCCTGTGACCTACTTTCAATTTGCTCCGGATATGACCATGTAACAACCCGAGTCTTGCCTCACAGCGACTATGCCAGACATTTACCAACCAAAGGAAAACCAGTAGAGCCGATGTAATTCTAAACCAGCCAAGCTTCCGGACTCTCTTAAACCCATCTGAAATCAGGCATCACTTGGGCAAGATCACTCAGGGCTCTGGGTCTGTACCAATTATGCCACCGTGCCCGTTGCTTAATAGGGCCACCTCTGGGGAGAAAAACAAAGACAAAAGAGGGCCACTCGGTCTCTACTTTTAATGTGTACATTTGGAATCAGTCAAGGCCTGCCCGTGAGCTATCTTCACTGTACATTAGTATACAAATCTTGAAAACATTGAATGGGGTTGGATTAAGTGGGAAAGTGACCAAATGCATCAGGCGGTCCCCTGATGTTTACATTCTGGGCTCCAAGAACCTCTGCGTGGGAGGGATAAATTCCCACAGCCAAGCAGATAACAGCCTAAGTCACTCTGTCACCCGGTGTTCCCCAGAATCTCTGCAACATAAGACTGGCTGTCCTTCCTCTCCCTGACCTCCAAGGCCTGGGCACCTGACTGCCCAATGGCAGTGACATCCAAATTCCTGCCTCCCGGGCTGCTCAGGCCCCTGCGGCTATGGCTAGGAAGGGGCTGAGGGGACAAGGGGGACTTTCTATGATAAAAGGGGTAAGAGCCCAGTGACTTCAGCAGTAATCCTTGTTGCATGTCAAGTCTGAAAGGGAATGCTTGCCTCCAAATCAACCGCGGGCTGGGGTCATGAGTCTCACACCTGCAAAACCGAAATCAAACCACGGCAGGGCAATTCTTCGTCAGTGGGGAGCAGGCACCCCCAAACTGAAGTATGGGCCAGGCAGTGACTAGCATGATGTGCCTCTGACCATTCTGCATTACTCCTCATTTCCGACACACACCTGGCCTAACCCCCTCTCTGTGTTTTTGCGGGTCCTGTTCCCACGAGAGAGGAATGACCCCTCCTCTCTCATGGACACCCCTCCCTTCTGGGTCCTGATCCAATGCACCCTCTCAAAGAAGTCTTTCTCAGTGAGGAGAAGTAATAGCTCCTTCCTCGTTTGTCACAAAGAATATTTTGTGACAACAGTGATAAGTAGTAAGAGCTGGTAATATTCTATGGGACAGGAACTCACGTAAGCACTTTATGGATTTTATTTAATTTAATCCTCATGACGACTCCCATGAGATCTTGCTGTTACTATTCCCTTGTGTAGATGAGAAAATAGAGGCTGACATAGGGTAAGTACTTTATAAGGGAAGTGGGGTCAGGGACCCATGAACTGGGTTGGCAGTGTGATTCCAGAGCTCACACACTACACGTTGCCTTTTGTTGCTACGATTCATACACACGTCCCACTGGCTCTATGAACTTCCGAGGTTGGACATCTTTGGATGTTGCATTATATTAATTCGGGGCCTGGCACAAAGTCAGTGCTTGGACTTGAGCAGAAGCCATTTCTAGACGCATCCCTGTGGCTGATGTTTCTAGGCACGCTCTCCTTGTCCACTCTCCCCTTAATCCAGAAGAGTGGCTTGAAGACATGTGTGGAGTAGCAATTAGAACTGGTGTTCCAATGTTGAGAATCCAAGACCCAGGGAAGTAGAAGTCGGACCCCTGGAATGTTCTAGAAGCATCGAAGGGGCCCACAGAAGGTACCATTGTGTTCCCTATGTTCAGTGATGAGGTACTGGAGACACCACCACCTGTGTGTGCACGAATGAGGTTATCTCAGAACGGCCGGTCCGGGGCTCTTTCTTTCTAGGTATCTGATAAACTTATAGTGTGGTTCAGCCAATGTTTCTTCCGATGCTCCGTGGTTAGTCTCCTGGGGCATAATCAGCTCTTGTGGAGAGACAAGGACCACTGTGGCTCATAGACTGAAAGCAGACAGACTTTCATTTTAAACGGACTGGGTTTAATGAACCCTATAGGGTCTGAAGAGTAAACCAACAAGCATATCAACAGGGGGAAAGCACATGCCTTTATTTAGTCTAAGGTTGGCATGACATGGCAGCCCTCCCAAGGAAATGAAGACCTAGACAGGCAGTCAAAATGTAGTACTTTATGCCAGGTGTGATGAAGAGGGGCCAGTCTTAGAAAAAACATGTGGCGAGACAAGAGGAGAGGAGGTGAGGCTTAGCGAAGCCAGCTTGTTCGGATTCTTCGGAACATCCCTAGGTCTTTGGAGACAAGGAGTTGCCTTTTCTCTGGGTGTAGGAGGATTGTACGGCCTGTCTCAAGGCACGAGGGTGCGGGGAAGTCAGAATGTCGTTCTTGCCTCTGCTGTTTTCTCAGACTCCTTCAGCCTAAAATATTCAGTACACCAAGGTACCGGATTTGGGGGGTAGCCGTCCTGAACCCCACGGGCACCAACACTGTGCCATCTTTGTGATGTGGAACAAGTTATTTAACGTTTGTGCCTCAGTCTCCCGGTCTGATGATGGAAGTAACCTCAATACCTGCTCATCTCTAAGGTGACCGGGAGGACAGAATGGATGATAGACATAGAGTTCCCAGTGCAGGGCACTCGGTAAACACTGGCTTTTATCATTTAATGATTACTATCATTAATACTGATGGTACCTATTGGTTGTTAGGGTTTCTAGCTCCCAGGAGCAAGTTTTTCATGTCAAACATTCTCTGCTGAAGTGCAAGGAAGAAGTGAAGAGATAGGTAAACTGTAGGGATAGCGCCTGACAAAGCTGCTCCGAATACGGCAGCCTCTCAGATGAGGATCCCTTCTTTCCCCGTCCACCTGAAACTGCCTCCTATGGATGTTGCTTTTGGTTCAACTGAAGATCCTAACTTAAGGTCCTAAGTCCAAGAGCTTAGCCACATGCACATACATACCAGGGCCATCTGGAAAGTCTCCAGCCATGGAACTGTTCTCATCACACTGATAGTGGATGGATCTTTTCTGGACAGCTGTCATATGTCACTGACCCTCAGAGGTTTGCAACAAGGGCATCAGGAGAGAATACAGCTGCAATTACTGGCTCTGCTACAGGACTAGACAGTCGCAACATTTCTTTCCCTTGACTCCAGTGACGGGTGGTAACAGAGCATTTGAAACTAGTCAGACCACAAACTCTCGCGGCAGACAGCCCGAGATTCACATCTGGCTCCTGTGCCCACGGCTCTGTGAGCCTGGGCAAGTCACTTAACCTCTCTGTGCCTCAACCTTGTCCAGCTATAAAATGAGACATTGTAAGAATTAAGTTGGTTTATGGTAGTATAGGAATGTTATTATTATGAGATGGTCATGTGACTCTAACCAAGCTGATAACGGTCGGTCCCAGGACTTTAGTAACTCTGGTAGAAGCATCTCCAGCCAAACTGGAAAAACTCTAAGCTGAGGGCTTCCAGGGGCCAACTGGGAACAATGTCCTCCTGAGAGCAAAGTCCCCACTGAGGAGAGAGGTCTGCGGGGTGGGCAAAGTATCTGGGATTTGAACGTCATTGTCTGAGACGGGAATCTAGTCCTGCCTGGCTGCTTAGTGAGGGACATTTCAATAACATGGGCTATTCATGCTTGTCTTCCATGTGAGTCAGTTCAAGCTGGTTTCTATCCCCTGCAAACAAAAGAATTCTCCCCTAGCTTTGTTGAGATATAATTCATGCACCTACAGTTCACCAAGTGTACAATTCAGTGGTTTTCAGTACGCTCACAGAGTTGTGAAACCATCACGATGATGTAAGAGCTTTGAGCCAAAACTTCCCAGAGAAACGGCTTCATCAGCATGAGGTATGGGTGGCCGTGGGGACGGCCGAGCAAACCTGCCTCCCAAGTCACCACCGTTTTGAAACTACTTTTATAGTTGAAATCACCTACTTTTGTTATTTGGAAGTGGCTCACACTTAGCCCAGTAAGAATGGGCAAGGAAATGAACTGGAAGAGTTAGAACTCTGGCTTCCTGTGAAGGGAAATTAGAAAACCCCTACAATGCCTGACAGTCTCTATAATTACATAGTTTTTGTCAAATGCTCTCATTGTCATGATAAAACTGAGACCAGAGAGGCTAAGCCAACTGCCCAAGCTGAGGGAGGTGCTTCCTGTTAGATACATTCGGGAATACAGTTCAGTTTTCTGTGTTGTGAGCCTCTAACTTTTCCTGTGGTATTTCATACTCGAGATCCAAGTCAATCTGTTAATATGCTTGGAGATTAAGAGAGTTTTAGTAATAATCAAACAGTCAAACATTCATTCATTCATTCATTCATTCAAGAAATACTCTGTGATTATGGTTAGTCCCTATATTTATGTTTAATTCCAGTCTGTTTCTCTTCAGATAAAATGGCATTCTGCCTACAACCTAGGAGAAAATTAATATATTTTCCTTAAATCAGAATGTAATAGGGAATTTCAAAGATATTCTACAGTGTTAAGTGCCTTAGGTCGATGATAGATGGGTGAGTTCCTACATACATTTGTGCAATCATCTTGGTTTTGAGGGACCAGGCAGTTTAATTACAAAGAAGGGTGGATAGAGTCTCCACCTAATGAAAATAAATAGATGTAATAACCAAACTTGATATTTAGAATAATTTCACTTCTAACAGCCCCCGAGGCTTCCGGGGTTTTTTAGCAAACAGATAAAACACAACCCTTTAGCTGTTACTAATTACAACTCGGTGTGTCTGGGCACACAAAGAACTCGCTCTACAGGATTTGGAAATTTTTAGAAGCACACTTCCTGGAAGAACCCGAGAGGTTTGGATCTGGCCAACAGAATGCAATACAGCCGGCGGCAGGACGTGTCATACCTGGCCACTGTCAAGGACAGAAAGGCATTTGCTTGACCGGGGATACCCTGTGAACACACATTAGGAACAGCCCCGGTAACATGAGCAGAAGGGGTATTATTTGTGGTCACCGTTGTTTTTAATGCGTGTTTTTTTCCTTTGTGAGTTTAGACAAAATAGGCTGAATCCCATAACAGAGTATTGGCTGTTTTATTTAAATGACGAGCACGAGGTGGTATTAAATATAATTTTTCAACTGAGCTTCATGTGAGGTCCTTGAATGGAATGCAAGGGGAAAATAATGAAAAGGAGAGGCAAGGCTGTCCATGATTCCACTCCCCTGATGCATCCGCTGTGGGGCCTTGGGTGCATTTCTGCTTATGTTTCTAAGTATTCATTGGATATATTTGTAACTGGGAGGAAACCAAGTTTCAAGGTATCCTAGCAAGACCCCCTTCTACCAAACTATCCTCCCTCCCAACATACGTATACGGGGTCCAGAAGAAGTAACGCCACCCCCACCCCTTTTTTATAGATGTATATGCCAAATCTTTTACTACAAAATTCTGTAAGGTAACAATGTCACACTCAAGCACAAGATGCTGCTTCAAAAAAGGGCGTTACTTCTGCCGGACCCTACACTTTCAGTCTTCAGAAGCAGCAAGACCATTCCCATCATGCCCCTTACCCCTGCGGAAGTCTGGAATCCCAGGGTCTCCAGGGATACAGGCAGACAAGCATCGCCACCGGGCTGCCACCCCCCACCCCCCACACACAGTGCTGACAACCTATGTCCCCAGAACCCTCCCACTTTGTCCTCAGAACCCATTGTCCATCAGCGGCAAAGTCCTCTCTATCCCCACACTTCTAACGCGTCCTTCCCTTTCTTCATCGAATGGAAACCTGGGTCTTCCTGTGGACACTGCTTCCTCTGTTTTCTGTGTCACGGGCCCTGGAGTGACCTCTGTAGTGGGTCCCCTTGCTCCTCCATGCTAGTGATCTTCCTTCTTCTCTATACATGCCACCTGTTAAGAGGTGCTGTCATTCGACCTCACCACAGGCTACCCCTCTTTGCTGCCATTATAAACAGACCCCCCAAACTGCCACCTCCCTCATTCCTTGAGAAGTCTGGCCGCTGACCCAGTGACCTTTGCCAGTGTTACTCACCTAGACATATAATCCACAGGAGGACCACCCAATAGCCCTGACGCTATGGTCCTTGACCACTTTTCCATCAAGTATCTTGTCCTAACCCTACCTGGCCTTTCCCCACAGTCATACCCAATGCCACCTCACTGCCTCCATCATCCATTCCAAGCCTCCCACCCACAGCCTTGATTCCCAGCACAGGCCCTTTAATAGCCACCCAATCGGAGCAGACCTATCTCTACACGCGTTGATTCGACCATCTGTTCACCATGATCAATAGCTTCCTCTTCACGTCTTAAGCGGCTACCGTCATTCACTTACCACACCCCAAGCCCCTCATGATCTTCACCCACTGAAGCCTTCATCTTGGTTAAATCTGACTCTCCATTTACTCTCTCCCTGCTCCGTGGCGGGGGAAGCACACCCACTCCGTTTAGTTGATCAGAAACAAGGATCGTGATCTCGTAAACCTACCCCATTTTCCTGGCCTGTTTACTTTCCCTCTTTCCTCTGAGGTTAGAATTGAGATCCTCTCTCCTCAATCCTCCAACACCTCGCCCATCCCTACTCTTGGCTCACAATCTCGCTTTCTACTTCTCTAAAAAAAATGGAAGCAATCAGAAGAGAAGCTACATGCATTCCCACCACTGCATCCACTTCCTCTGTTGCCCCCTTGAGCTGTTTGTCCTGAGGCCATCTGGACCCTCCTGTGTACATCCCAACCCCGCCCCTGACTCCAGGGCATCACACCAGCAATTCTGCCCTCTTTCCTGCAGCATCGGATTTTTACTCCCTGTGGGTCAAGGTGCTGTGATTTCCCCAGTCCTTAAAAATCCCTCTGGGGATGCTGGGATAGTTCAGTGGTTGAGCATTTGCCTTGAAATCACAAAGTCCAGGGTTCAACTCTCACCCCCAGCCCATGCAAACCTCGTATGCCAAACTGCGACACAACTGGTAACTGCAGGGATGGTTTAGTGGCAAAGGTTCTCGCCTCCCATGCGGGAGCCCCCAGTTTGGTTCCTGCCCTGCACCACCCCACATCCGCCTGTGTGGAATGAAACCATGTCACAACTAATGATGTACAACTGTGGAGACGGCTCTGGGCCCTCCCCACTTCTCTCTCTCTCTCCCCCCTTCTCTCAAAAAATAAAATAATTCTTTAAAAATAAAACATCCCTCTCTTGACCTCATTAACTCATTAAAACAAAGTCCAATGGTGTCACTCCTGATCAGCGGTGGCTCCTGTCTCATTGAGAGAAAGGGCTAAATCCCACAGAGACTGCACCTATGATGCCACCCTCAGAACCCCAGACATGCTGGCGTCTTCATTTTCCCCGGTATGCCAGGCACAATTTCTCAGGGCCCCTGTGCTTGCTGTCCCCTTAGCTGAAATGCTCCCCCTCCAGAGAGCTGAACGCTCATTCTCTCACATCACAGCTTCTATCCAACGTCACCTTTCATGGAGACACGCCTTGGCTTTCCCATGTGAAACTGCATTGCAACCTCTCCCCTTGCTTTACTTTTCTTATTAGCACCTGTCACTTCCTAACACACCATGTACCGTACTGACTTAAGTTTTCTGTTTCCCTGAGTCAGTATTCAAAGAACTAGAACTATACTGCAGTGTTGGGCACACAGTAGGTGCTCAATAAATATCAGCTGAAGGAATGCATGATTGAAATTAGACAGACACGGTGTCTTATCATTTAAAGTGTTCATAATCGTGCTTCTTTGCGATTCTTCCATAGCTTCGGTATCAAGAACTCTGAATTACACGTGTGGACCCCTGTTTCACCCGGTTCTACTGTGAACAGGTCTTGGTCTTCTAAATAAATTTAGAAGTTTACTTCCGAATGAGCAAAGTGAAAACCCGGTGGCACTGTCCACAGCGCGCTGAGTCTCCTTCCTCGCTTTCATTCTGTTTAACATGAACTTTAATCCGGGGAAAGGAGGCCTGTCTCGGGGAGGGATTGGAGGCAGCCTCGTGAGGGTTTCACAGGACATTTGGCCACAGAGAGCACCATTCAGAGCTCAGACATGATCCCCGTTCAGAAGGGTCACAGGAAAAATAAAACGGGAGCAGGAGAGGGGAGGGGGACCCAAACACAGTGCCTGAGACTATGGTCAGAAGGTCACTGCGGCCCAGAGCTGCTTCCAGGGACCAAAACACGTGGCGTTTCACAACAGAAGTCAAGATTTTAGTCGAGACTAAAAGTGAAAAATCGAAGCAAAGAGGCAACGGGATAGAGGTCCCAAAACAACAGGCAGACAGCTGCTCTGGCGTTGAGAAGACCTCGGTAGAGGCTGGCGCGACACCTCTCAGGACGGGGGACACGGGACTGCTGAGCCCCAAGTACCATCTGGCAAAGGGTGAGGACCCTGTGTCCCCAGAGCCCAGCACAACGTCAGTCACAGAGAGGATGCTCACGAGACATCACTTTAGTGACCCCAGGTGTCATCGAGGAGGACTCTTCACAGAGCTGCCTGCACCTTGACGCAGACATTGAACTGGGTGCTTTTTCTTCTATCTCACTTGCCCACATTCTCTCACCCTCTGCTTCCCCCACGGCCGGAACCACCCTTCCCACTGGTTGTCTGTGTGCCCACTCCACCAAGGGAGCCGGCGCCTGCCACGTCAATGCCTGAGCTGCCAAACACGGGTTTCCACTTAAAAACACCACGTTTCAGGGGCCGACTCCAGCGCCATTCATTACGGCGGGTTGGCAGGGACTCCCAGTGGGCTCTTGTTTTTCTCCTCTGGAGGAAAGCTGGTTTCCATAGAAGGATTTCCCCTCTTTGTGTTCGCTCTTTGTTGGTAGGTTTCGTGTTTACTTTCGCTTTGTTATCTGGGCCTCACCCTGGCTCTTCCAAGGATCTGAGGGGATTTGGGACTGGGCTCCTTCACCCTTCCCCGAAAACGTCTCTGCTTCATGCCAATCGTGGTTTGATGGGCCAGGATATAGGGAAATCCTCAGGACAAGCCTCAGAGAACCGGGTACGTGTGGATGGGATACGGTTCACGTCTTCAGCCAAGGTTCTGTGCAACAGTCGGTTGGTTTCGATGGATTTCCTGCAGAGAGGGTTCCAGACCAGTCTGGGCTGCGTAACCCCTGACCGAGTGAGAAGCCCAGCAGGGTTAACGAGGTGGAGGGCAGGAAAGCCCCAAAGCTCAGACAACAGCTGTGCCCCTGGCCTCTAAATGACAGGAGAAGAGGGGGTGGGGACTGCTTGGAAGAGACCGGAGCAGCAAAAGAGGCTGTATCACTTATCATACAGAAAATAAACAAAACCCACATATTTCTGAAGCTAAAGAATTTTTACATAGGCATACCTCTGAAACACCTTCCATATTAAAATACAGAACGTTTCCAGCACCTCAGATTTCGTTAAGATGCTTTAAAATCAGTACCTCTCTAACCCCACCCTGGCATAAGGGGTAATGTGATATCTATATATCTATATCTATTGATATACAGAGATATAGATAGATATAGATAGATGTATACTTTAAAAAAAAATTTCTATCACCATCAATTAATTTTATCTGCCCCTGAACTTCGCACAGGCACTCTTTTAGTATCTGGTTTCTTTCACCTAACACAACATCTTTGACATTCATCCCTGTTTTTGCAAGCTTCATTAGTTCATTACTTAAAAACAGAAAAACAGGGAAAGCCGGGATGGCTCAGTGGGTTAAGTGCTCACTTTGAGCGCCGGGGACTGAGGATCGAATCCTGGCTCCGGCCCGTGCGGAACCATGTGCTGAACTGGGGAGTTCCCCAGTTCAGTTCTCTCTCTGTCTCTGTATCTCTCTCTCTCTCTCTGTCAAAAACAATAAAATAAATAAATAAATCTTTAAAAAAAAAAAAAAAAGAAAATCATGAAGATGACACTTTAAAAACAACAACAACAACAACAAAACAGAAAAACAAACCTGTTCATTATTTTTATTGCTGTGAAGTATTTCACTGTGTGAAAGCCACAACTTATTTTATCCATTTCCCTGTTGATGTCCATTTGGGTAACTAGTTTGGGACTATTACAAAGAGAGGGGTGTAAACACCCCCAGGCATGTCTTTTGGTGGACGTGCACACTCATCTCTCCTGTGTGTAAAGCTAGGAGTAAAACTGCTATCCATGCACCAGCCTCTCAGTTTCCACTTGCACGAGCAATCTGAGTTCTAGTTACTCCTCATGGCCACTGATACACAGCATACCTTAAGGTCCTTGGTAGATGTGTATGACGGAGTCATTTGTTCTTTTTAAGATTTATTATTTTTTTTATTACAGTACTGTTTTTGACAGACAGAGACAGAGAGAAGGAGGAGGGCCCAGAACAGTCTTCATAGTTGTACATCATTAGTTTTCGACATGGTTTTGTTCCACACAGGTGGGTGGGGACCATGTAGGGCAGGAACCAGGCTGGGGGCCTCCTGCATGGGAAGCACACCCCAGTTCAGCATATGGGTCCATACAGGCTGGGACTGGGATGCGATCCTCAGTCCCTGGGGCTGCAAAGTGAATGCTTAACCCACTGAGCTGTCCCGGCTTCCCCATGACAGTCTTTCTCTGTTCCATTTTAACATTTCAGTCATCTGTTCTGGGTTTTACCTGTAGTACGTAGAGTACAATAACAAGGGAGGGTTTAGACAGTTGACCCAAGTTGTTACTCCTGGTAGAACTATCCCAATCATCATCCTGGTCAGCATGTCTGGGACCATCGAACATGCAAAGAGGTCAGAAAAAAAACACCTTTGACCTTCCCATTCCAGCCATTTACCCCCAAGATGAGCCTCTAAGACTGGCTAGTCTGTAGCATGCTGCGGAGATAACAATCTGAAGTCAAGGGCACTTTTATCTCAAATCTGACTTGAAAGGTTGATGTCTACTCACGGATCCATATGATACTCATCAGAACAAGACTTCTTATCTCCGAGACACATCTCCAAGGACATGTAGGCTTTGACTAGCTGAAGCCTCACTCATCCCTGCATTTGATAAAAAAGCGAACTGAGATTTTTAAGCGGTGGGGCTAACGAGAATACCCATCAGCCTTGAAGGCTTTGTGTGCAAGGACCAAATGCCACACTCTGTCCTCCAACAAATCATTGCTGGAGACTGTTCCCACTTGTGCACCTTATACAAAGTCATTTGTAACCGTCCACCTGGTGGGCCCGGCTAGCTGCAGCCAAGAACGTCTGCAGCCAAGAACGTCTGCATCTGTGCAAATGCCAAGAAGCATGAGGCATGGAATGTTGGTCCAATCGCCTCACCATCTCCATCACGCAGAGGGGTGGTAGTAGCACTGCCTTCCACCTGCCCCTCAGAACGTTCTCTGCCTTCTCAGGCACCCCAGTCCCCACAGGCTGGTCAAGACCTTCTAGCCGGGCTCACCCCTGTGGAACACGGGCCAGGGATAGGGACAGTGGGCTGGTGTAGCTGTTCCTCAAGTTTCCTTCTGTGGCTCACAGTGGACAGGCTGCATCCCTTAACCAGAGTCACCGCTCTGCCAGGCACCCACCCCACCCCACACAGCCTCCTGTCCCCAGTCCCAGTAACCACTTCCTTCCTCCTCCGGGCTGGGGCTGGTTTCAGCCCTTCCGTGATCAAGCTGAAATAGCTCGCACTATCTCCTATGTCCTCCCCACCTTTCTAAGAAGGCTCTTTATTAATTCTCTTCCAATCTCCTGACCATGTGTATCATCTAGTTCCTGTTTGAATTCAAATCATTATGGTCGTCTTGTCAAAGGCCTAAGCCGAAGCCCTCGTGATAAAGGAAAAGAAGGCTAGACCATTAGAAATGTCCTTGGGACATGTCTCATCATAGGAGACCTGGAGGATTCAGAAGAAATAAATGGGCTTTCCCTAGTCACCCAGAAACCATCCACGGAGTTGGCAGTGTCTTCAGCATCCACTGCTATGCAGGACATGGGAGGAGGGGTAAAAGGACATGGGATAGGCACCTATATGTGCCAGGCCCAGTGTGGGCACTTCCATTATATCATCATGCACTGTGTAACCTTGTACAGACTTGTCTCTCTTCACCCCAGGTTTTTTAACCTATAAAACAGGAATAATAATAGGAACTACCTTATAGGGTTATTGAGAGAAAAATTGTAGATCTGAAGTGCTTCAGACAGGCCATCCTCCATGTTCAATAAAAGTGAGCTATGAATAATGATGTCGATGATGATGACAGCTATAGGAAGAAGAAATAACCCTTATTATAACAATCCTCCCCCACTTTAAAGATGAGGAAACTGAGGTCCCATGAGGCACATCACAAAGAAGAAGCAGGAGAGAAGTTACCTTGGGGGCTGCTTCCTGCTAATGTGGGTAGAAAAGTCTACTCTGGTTTGTTGCTTATACTTTCAATGTGAGCCCAACTTACTTTATGAGCCATAATTTCCAAAAGACAACTAATCTGTCAGTCAACTAAAACAGAAATACATCCAGGTATATTCATACACAACACACACACACACAAACACACATACATACTGAAAATTAAAATAAAAACCATGGTATCTTCTAATCAACTAAGTCCCCTTCATTTTTTTTTTGAGTCCTTTATTAATGAAATGTCCTGAGCCTGCTGAATTCAACTACTGAATTTACTTGTGCAAAAAGAACGGGTTGCTGCTTTCTTGAATATTAGATCTTTATCTGAGGATAAAGGTATCCTTAGGGCATGGTAGGAGAGCTATAATTTTATGACCATCTAAGATGGAAATGCACATATGTAAAAAGTAACATTCTTTAAAACTGATCAACATCTTCTCATTGTTCAATACTACATTTAAAGAATCCTGAAGAAGTTTTGCTAGTTTCCTGTTCCCAAAAGTACCCACAATATACACTGAGGATCTTAAAACCTTCTGTCACTTTACAGATATCTTCTTTCTAAACCTGTTAAAGACCAAAATAAAACATTTGAGAATCTTCCATTATCCTTCTTTAAATAAAAGAATTAACATTTTTTTTTTAAAAAGGAGGAAAATTCATCTGAATCCAGATACTGAATCTATGTCTGTTCCATCACCACATCGCACTTGCTTTCACATGTCTTCCGTGGGCCACAATTCATAGACTCCATAATGGGTAACGTCTGTGTGACCCATTTGATCTCACATTTTTCTCCCTAGCTGAGTGGCAGAAAAAGCTATTATGGCCTCTCAGAATGCCTACGATACTACCCCAACCAGCCACCGACAATCAATCAGAGTTGACTTGTGAGGTGAAATTCATTTGCTGTCCCTGAAGAAAAACATTGATTCAGACCAACGGGACAAAATCAAATCCAACAAAGAATGTGTGTTCATAGATCAGAAACTTCACTATGTTCACTCCAGGGCCTAGAACAATGCCTGGGACACAGGAAGCACCCAGTAAATATTTGTTGAATGAATAAATGAATGAAAGTATTGACCTATAAGAGCCAGCACTATGCCTTCAGGGAATTTAGACAGAATGAAGATGGACAAAAAGAAAGAACATCGACAACCCTAAGGCGAATCAGCCGAAGGTAGATAACCATAAAAGCGTAACAAATTGGGGGTAAAATGAGGAAAGAGAGTCGTCTGAATGAGTCTGAGTAGAACAGCACCGAGAAAGAAACATGGTATTGCTCCTAAGCATCTCCTCTAACAGTCTCCTGCAGCAGATATTCTGATGGGCTGGCTCTAATCAGCAGGTGAAAATAACTTATAATGAGTAACATCATTTGCCTTAAACGGTTTACGACTTAAGTTGATAAACAAATCTCTTCTCCTTAGAGTGAGCACATGGGACCTTCAACTCCAAACTGAATGTGACCTTGAATTTGAACATGAGACCAAACCCACGGAAACCTAACAGAACCCTTGTACAGAGGATGTCTGTGTTTTCCCTTTTGACCCTAACATATCCTTAATGTTTCTATTATAAGAGCCATCAACTTTTTAAAAAAGATTTTATTTTATTCTTTTTTTGACAGAGAGAGGGAGGTGGGGAGGTCCCAGAGCAGTCTCCATAGTCATACAAAATCAGTTCCACACAGGTGGGTGGGGACAGCAACTGGGCTGGGGGCCTCATGGGAGGCATGCCCCCATGAGCCACGGACCTCACTGGGGGGTTAGAACCAAACTGGGGACCTCCCACATGGGAAGCACACCCCAGTTCAGCATATGGGTCCGCACAGGCCAGGGCCAGGACCGGGATTCGATCCTCTGTCCCCAGCGTGGCAAAGCGAGTGCTTGGCCCACTGAGCCATCCCATCTCCCCCCATAGACCCATACACTTTCTAGTGGGTATTATTTCACCACCAGCCACGCATACCAGGGCGTGTCTTCCCCTCGTCACTTATCTTGCAGGGAACACGTAGCACAGGGAGTACAAATTGGAAAGCGCTCAGGAGAAATGGGAGCAATAACTCCTGGCTTCCCTTTGCAGTAAACACGTCACCCTGGCTGGAAGCGGTTGCTCTCCGGCGGGGCTGATAGGATCCGGCGGCACACACCCTATGTGACTGTGCTGTCTGGTCGGGAACATATTTGCCAAGTAGATATCGCGAGTGGGAAGTCCCAAACGAAAACAGCAGGTTTTATTTTTCTGCTCTTTAGCTAACGTGAGGAACGAACTTTTGACTGTTCAGTACTTACACCTAATTTCCAGTGACTCGTAGATTCATACAGCATCCGATTTAGTTTCTGCAATTATTTTGATGGCCCTTTATTGAGATTCTACTAGCAAATGTATTTTTTTCTTAGAAGACTCCCATTTAGTCAGTAAATCTAGATGAATGGAGGTGGTCTTTGATATTTGCTTTAGTTAGGACAGAGTGGGGAAAAACATTTTAGCAATGCAAAAATAATGTCTGGGATGATTTTCAAGGATGATTTGAATGAAGAGTTAAGTTTTCATTTGTTTGTTTTGTTTTGTTTTTCTAGAGGAAACTTTCCATAATGGTACTGAGATATAAAGAAAATATAAAATGTGTTTTGACCTTATATTTAATTCTAAGTTATATTTGTTAAAGCAAAGTTGGCAGGTGTTCCTGCTACCTTCTGCCACACAACACAGCATGCCAAACTTTAGTGGCTTATGACAACCGTCATTTGTTTTGCTCATGAAATCTGCAATTTGGGCAAGTTTCAGCGGGGACAGCTCATCTCTGCACCAAGTGGCATTAACTGGGGTCACTCAACTCAGGCTGGAGGGCCCAATGGCAAGAGGCCGCCTCGCTTGGTTGGAAAGTTGGGCTGACAGCAGGATGGGAGCCAGTGACCTTATCCCTTTCCATGCAGGCCTCTCCACGGGGGTCCTGGGGGTTCCGCATGGCTCCAGTCCAAGCGGAGGGGATTCCACCCCCCCGTCTCAGGATGGAGTTGCAAAGACTTTGCGACCATCTTTAATCCACCATGGCACGTAAAAGAAATAATGTAGCTGGATCTCTGAAAATCAGGTTTTGGATACTGGAGTGGCAGTGAAGAGAAGCCAAGACTGGAATGACAGTATCTCAGGACTGAACCGCCTTACCTCGGTGGCCGGACACCAGAGAAGTCACGCCCGGCGTGTGATCCCTCTCCCGGCTGCGCACCGGGCTCTATGACCATGGACAAAACTGCTTGACCTTCCCATGTCCCCATGTCCTCATTGACAAAACGAGGATGTGGTTCATCTGGGGAAACCAAAATCCTGATTTTTAGTTCACGGAAACTTAACGCGTTAAGAAACACTGACACATGCCCCAGACAGTGCAAAACAGTAAGTGCTTTGTGAATTTTCACGAACTGAACATACTCATCTGGCCTAGAAATGGAAACACTACCAGGCCTGGGGAAACAACAGGGGATGGTAGGGACTTCCGCAAACAGGCGGGCGTGTGTCCCTCCTAACAGAGGCAGACCCTTGGAAGTGGATGCTATGGAGAGATAAAGGTGGAGTGAAGGTGGAACAAAACATGGCAGATGACCAGACTCAGTCCATGGGCCCCTGTCTGGGACTCTGGGGGAAGGTGTGGAATAGGGATGAAGTAGAGGGAAAGATGGAAGGGGCAGGAGAAGGAGAGAAGAGCAACATACAAGAGGTTGACATTTTAGCTGCAGCTGAGCAGGCACAATAGAGGTGGAGTTAACTGGGCTCAAGACTCTCTTGAAGTTGTGTGAACACAGGAAGAAGGCTGGGGAAGACTCAGAGACAAATCTGCCACAAGGCAAGTGCTCACCTTCTGTTTTAATCACTCACGGGGCTTAAAGAGCTTCACTTGCATGACCAGCAATCACAAATCTTTGACTCCTTTGGCTCCTTTCAACAGAGGGAGACCTTCTACCCTTTCCTTACTGTCTTGTGTCTGAGGCATCTGGTAGACCTCTTTGCGCACTACCAAGCTCTGCCCCCCTGGCGGTGGTGCAGGTGCAAGCGGTGGCTGATGGGGTCCTGAGCGGTGCTGGGAGGAGGGTAAATCATCAGCAACATGCTGCCTAACTGGCAGACCCAGGGAATGGCTGCCCACGGGATGCAGCTGGGAGAGAGGTATCAGCAAGAGGGTTGCTTTATTCAGGAATGTTTTCAGGGGTGCCCACCTGCTGGGCTTCCCTGAACCACACTGGAAGAAGAATTGTCTTGGGCCACACATAAAATCCATGAACAGTAATGACAGCTGATGAGCAAAAAAAAAACCAACAACGTCATAGAAGAGTCTCATAATGTTTTAAGGAAGTTGACGAACTTCTGCGGGCCACATTCCAAGCTGTCCTGGGTCCCATGCGGCTGGCGGGTTGGACAAGCTTGTCATAACAGATTCCTGTAGCTTTACTAACTGAGACAGTGAGCAGTAAGTGTCGAAGCTCAGCTGCCTGGCAAAGAACAGGTGACCTGTAACTGCCCCTTTTCCCTCCCTTTTCCTCTCCTCTGTTGCTCTGCTAGGCTGTCTCTGGTTACATGAAGGTTAAGAATCCCGCGGGATTTGGGCAGCTCTTTTTCTCTAGCTCTGAGTCTCACTGATCGGAACTACATGGCCACAATGGCTTTCTAGGGACCTGGGAGGAAAGATGATCCTGAATCGTTTCATCATGTGTTGAAGGTGAAGTCTCTAGTGCAGAGATCTCGAGGGTTTCTGGAAATACTACAGTCTGTCTTTCATAAATCATCATGGCCATGGAGGCAGTATAATAGTACAGCTGGTTTTTCAATGTGCGCAAACACTTAGGCTTGGCACATTCTATTGAGAGATCGAGAGATCGAGGTACTTTATATACATTTGGAAAGAGCAAAGATCTAAATGAATGAAATCAAGACAATGAAAGATGTTTTTCCCCTTAAATCTTTTTTTTCCCCTACCTTATATCCTTTAGTGCTTTGTACCAAGCACTGTCTTGCATATGTTAAGTTTTGTAGCATGAAATAAAACTAAGAAATGATAACTAGGTATTGCCTTCTCTTTGGTTAAGACAGCACTAGATTCTTCACACTTTGAAGAAAATGCTTTACTCAAAAACTCAGGATGAGGGGAAGCCGGGATGGCTCAGCAGGTTCAGTGCTTATCTTGCAACCCCGGGGTCTCGGGATCGAGTCCCAGCCCCAGCCTGTGCAGATGCATGTGCTGAGCGAGGGTGTGCCCCCAGTTTGATTCTCACTGGGGCATGACTCCTATGAGGGAGGCCCCCGGCTGGTTCCTGCCTTGTGCAGCCCCGCACCTACCTGTAGAATGAAACCATGTAGAAAACTATGACATACAACTATGGAGACTGCACTGGGCCCTCCCCCATCTCTCTCTGTCTGTCTCTGTCAAAAACAATAAAAATTTTAAGATCTTAAAAAAAAAATGTAGGATGAGCTGTGACCTTTATTTAAGTTAGCATTATTTAGGAGAGTCTGAGCGATGATGGGAACATGTTTTAGGCTCTATAGATAATCATTTATGAGACAAGGACAGTTATACAACTGAAAATCTAGCATGGGGAGTCTACATGTTGGTTTAGATTTTAAAATATTTTTTTATTTGTATCTACATTTTAGAGACATTTAAAATTTAGTGTATGCTATCCTGGAAGCACAGATGTACACATACCTTTTACTGTAAACTAGACTATGAGTTCATGTTGAAACATGTTGTTTTTTTCCTCCAAAAATTTAATAATGCAAAACTTTCTATTGTAATAGCTATATCTACAATGTTGAAGTGAATGCTATTGTTCAGTGTTTCACTATTTTAAACAATACTTAGATGATCATTACATTTACAAGGGATGGTCCAGGAATTCATAGAACCAGGGATGGGGGAGTTATCGGAGAGGTGGTAGTACTAGTGGACACAGTTTAATTGTGTGACTTATTATTAGTAAATGTGCCAAAATTTCAGCCTGCTTGCATCATGTTCTTTCAGATATCACCAAAGAAAACTCCAAGTATGCGTAACATTGAATTTAGTGTCATCATTAAGTTCCTCACAAAACAAGGGAAAAACACCTTAAATCATTTTGGAAGAGATGTTAGCAGTTTACGGGGACTGTGGCCCTGGGAAATCCATGGTCACAGCCTTTTCAAGCCAGGCAGAGAGTCAACTGAAGACGACCTCGGTCCAGAATGCCCTGTTGAGGCCACTTCCTCAGACATTGTTGAAAACATTGAAAACTTGTAATAGTAGAAGATGCCAGATTGAATACAAAGCAACTTGCAGAAATGGCTAGAGTATCACCTACAACCATTTTGAATATTCTCCATCAGCATCTAAGGATGTCCAAAGTCAATGCAAGATGGGTACCGAGAATGCTCACACTGCTTCAAAAACAACACGCATTGAAAGTTGACGACAGTTTTTGGACTTTTGCAAGGACAACAAAGATGAAGTTTTAAACCGGATTGTCACTGGAAATGAAACTTGGGTTCATCATTAGGAACTTGAGTCAAAGCAGGAGTCCACGCAGTGGCAAGGAAGGGGCATACCACCCTCTAAGAGTTCAAGGTGTCTCAACTGGCTGGAAAAATCACGGCTACTGTTTTTGGGGATATGGAGGGTCTTCTGCTGATCGATAACAAGGATAAGGGTGTTACCATAACTGAAGAGCACTATCGCATCTGCTGACACAGTTAAGAGAATCTGTGAGGGAGAAAAGAAGAGGAAAACAGACCAAAGGGCTGCTGCTTTTGTACGACCATGTATCCGTGCACAAGAGCAGTGTTGCGAAGGCTACTCTTCAGGACGGTGGCTTCCAAATGTTAAACCACCCTCCCTACAGTCCAGTCCAGACCTGGCTCCATCTGATTACTATTTGTCCCCAATTATGAAAGAACAGCTTGGAGGGAAGAGATTTATAGATGACGAAGAGATTAAAGCTGCAATTTGAGGACAAAAACAAAAATAAAAGATTTTATGAAGGTATACATAAACTTGGTGGAAGATCCGAAAAATGTATTAGGGTTAAGGGAGAATTTATTGAAAACAAAAAATAGTAGTTTTTTTTTACCCTTCTTCCTCTTCTGCCTGTGAATTTCTAGGCCATCCCTCGTATGTTGACATGCCTGTCCCAGTATTTCCTGAGGACAGTCTCCTAGAAGTGGAATTACTGAATCCAAGACTATATACATTTTAAAGCTTAGATATAGATTTCAAAACTTTTCATCCCCGGGTCCCCTTCCCAGGGTGCACGACATTGGGCCATGCTGCCTCCCTGGTCTTCTCTGGCATGACAGCTTCTCACATGTTCCTTACTTCAGATGAGCGTACAGTTTGGAGGAATGCTGCCCAAGTACTGTGCCGACCTTGAGGTTGTCTGGTGATGTTGTTCTCATGTGTAGACACGGGTTATGGAGTTTTGCGGAGACGCTATTTCCATGCTGTACATCAAGGGAACATGCTAGGATAAGGTGACCAGATTTTAACATTGGTAAAGCGGGACACCATTGACCGGGGGGGAGGGGGTTCTTGATTAAAAATTGGGTCTATCTCCCGCCATTCCCTAGCTTGTCGTGCATTCTTTCCCAAAATTGGGACTTTTTAAAAACACCGTGGGACACGGGACAAATTGTTAAAAATCGGGACTGTCCCACCAAAAGCGGGACGTCTGGTCACCTTATGCTAGGAGCACAACTCACCGTGAGGACGGGAGCCCCAGTCGCCTGGCTGAGGCAGTGCCCCCAGGTTCCCTCCCTCTCAAGTCCCGTTCCCCACCCCTTTTTCCTCCGAGGGCACTGAAGGCAGAAGTGAAATGACTAAGTCAAGGCTCAGAAGTAGTCACACTGAAAGCGGAACATAAGAAGGTTTTCTCACTCCTCGTTCTGAGTTCCTCCCCCGATTCCCGGGGTCCACACACCCCGATGGTCTGTTGGCCACCCCGGACCCACTGCCTGGTTTCGTAAGGCCCACAGGCTACACATGGTTTTTATATTTTCAAAGGGCTAAAAAGAAAATCAAACGAAGATGATTGTGTGACATGTGAAACTTGCACGAAATTCACATTGCGGTGCCCATGAATGGAGTTCACGGGGACACAGCTATACTCGCTTGTATACATTTTGCCTCTAGCTACTTCTACGCTACATCGGCCACATTGAGTAGTTGTGACAGAGACCTCATGGTTCACAAAGCTTCAAGTATTTACTACCTGGCCATCTACAGAAAACATCTGCAACCCTGCCCGACACCACGATACTAATGAAGCACCCAAGTAGCCTCATTTTTGCCAGGGGGTGGAGAACACAAGCCCTTCATTCCTAGGGACAACCTGGGAATTGTCCAGCGTACAAAGAGTAAAACAAGACCCTCTAGAATGGTCCTGTCGGGGCCCCTGAGTGGAGGTCTGCCCCACTTTGCCTGCTCTCAGTGAGGAAGTCACATACGTGGGGTGGAAGGGTCTGGGTGGTAATGAGGCAGCGAGGCAGAGACGCGCAGTGCCCCGCTGTTAGAACTGGAGAGGGCGGAGCGGCTCTCTCGTCATCAGGTGATTCACACACATGTGTGCAGGAGCCCCGAACACCCTCTATCCTGGGCTCTTTGGAGGCAAGCACTGAGCCCCTCCCCCCACACATAGCCGGGAGCCATTCTCAGACACTTTCCCTGCACGTTGCACGTCTAAGTGGCTCCAGCAAATTCCAGGGAAAGCCCCACCCAGCCAGCTGCCTCACTGGGAGCAGGCCCACCCCCACCCATCATTCCTATCCGCAAACCACGAGGCTGGCTACAGCTCCAGAATGGCTCTCTGTTTATTCCTTCACTCTAGGAGAGGACAGAGAGGTCTCATGATAACTGTATTCTGGGATGTTACTCTAAGTGTATGATTTTGATTATGTATAGAAGACAGGAAATTATTTCGGACTTTTTTTCCCCTCCATCTCTTTCATGGCTACTCATTTTCCTCTTTCTAATTCTCATGAAACGCCTATGAAATTCCTTAGTTAGGAGGCCCCTCCTTTGGACGAGCATTTTGCACAGCAGATAAGAAGGGAACATTTTATTGATAAACAGTCAGAAGAACGGGATCATCTTTGGAGAGAAAAATGCAACTGTCACAGAAAGACAGAGGGCAAAGGGAGGGCCATTTGAAGATAAGGGCATGAAAGTAGATAATAAGCAAACCAGCAGACATTGGAAAGTTCAAGGTGAAGGGCCCTGATGAGGCTGCGAAACGTTGACTTCAAGAACGCTACAGTTATTTTGTACTTTATACTTGTCGAGACGTGTTTGAGTGGCACTGCCAATGCCGTGTGGTTAGGAATTAGCCTCATTTTTCTTTTCAAGTACAGCCCAGAGAGACGAAGTGGTCCACTGAGGTTACCCCCAAGAGGTCGGGGCTCAGGATGCTGGACTCATCGCTAGTATGTGCTCAGAACCTACCCTTATGCCTTGGAACACAGAAGGAGTGCAAGAGAGAGTTGTGTGACAAATTTCATTCGGCCAGGTGACCAATCCCCAAATCTTCTGCCACCTGCTACTTCCATTGCCGATGGATGAAGATGACCCATCGCAGTAATAGCTGACCCTCTCCCTTCCACCTCTCCTTCCAGGTGCACCTGGATGATGCACGACTCACCGGCTTGGGCATATCTAAGAGCCGCTCTGCTACACAGTGAATCAGCTCTAGGCAGAGAGAACTCTGGGGAGGCCGGCGCAGCTCAGCAGTTGAGCGCTTGCTTCGCAATCGTGAGGCCCGGGGTTCAATTCCCGGCCCCCGCCCGTGCAACCCCATATGCTGAACTGCAGCATCACTGGTAACAGCCCAGGTGGCGGTGAAGGTTCTTGCCTCCCATGCGAGAGGCCCCCAGTTTGGTTCCTGCCCCGCGCAGCTTCACACACACCTGTGTGGAATGAAACCATGTCACAACTCATGATGTACAACTACGAAGACTGCTCTGGGCCCTCCCCATCCCTCCTCATTCTCTCTCTCGTACCTTCTGTCAAACAATAAATCCTCCGGACCATTATAAGTGAATTCCCATCCAAGGGCTGTATTATATGAATCTCAAAAGACAAATGTGGACACCACAGTATTTCTAGAGGAGCAGTATTTAAAGAGATGTGACCCTTTAAAAACTAAGTCTTACAGCTGCCTTCCAAGCTTACAAATGGTTAACAGGTTCCTTCAAAAGGACTTAGTCTTGTTTTTCATTCATTCGTTCATCTAAATGATGAGGTCCAGTGATCAAATCCCAACCCTAGCCTGTACAAATTCATATGTTGAACTATAGCACAACCGATAACCACCAGGATGGCTCAGAAGCAAAGGTTCTCACCTCCCATGTGGGAGGCCCCCGGTTTGGTTCCCACCCTGTGCGGCCCACATTCACCTGTGTGGAATGAAACTATGTCGCAACTAATGACGTACAACTATGGAGACTGCTCTGGGTCCTCCCCCTTCTCTCTCTCTCTCTTTCACCTTCTCCAAAAAATAAAAAGTCAATAAATGCTAAAATCCCTTTATAATGCAAAAAAAACAAAACAAAAAACAAGTGTGTAAAGATAACACAAATCAAAAATTAAATTAAAATGAAAGATTTCTTCCCCCTGAAAGTTTGGACCAGAACATGGGTGCACATTACACAGCAAAATACTGTAGGTCTCCCTCCCTTTCTAGACCCCAAGTGCCCTTTGTGGGGGCAACGGATGTGAACACACACACACCATGATCAAGGGAGTGATAAGACCCAATGTGGGTCACTGGGGATACAGTGGAGGGTTTAAACGCCAGGGGAATAGCATGCGGGCAGCTGCAGTGGTTCTGGTGAACTGTGATGAGATCGTGGGAGAGAAACCACGGCAACGTGAAGACGTGTGACCCTACTGAGGAGGCCGGGTTGCTGAGATAAACAGTCCATGCCTGGATGAGGCGCTGGAAGAGGGGCGGGCTGGGATGGCTTGCACATCTGGCTGGACCACGGAACGGAAGGATGAGTTCGTCAGCTCTGATGCATTCGTGGCATCTAGCAGATACAGCAGACGGCTGGGAGGGAGGGTCTGGGGTTCAGGGGAGGGGTCAGGCTGCAGAGCCCTGGGCTGCACGAGTTCCCTCAGGGAGACCCTGTAGCATGAGCAGGTGGAGAGAGTGTCATGATGTGGGGGGAGGGGCAGAGCATGGACCACAGAGGCCACTCCCTTTCCGAGCTGCCAGGCCCCCGTTTCTATCTGCGAACACATTCTGGCGCTCGGCTACATTCCATCCTATTCTGCGGCTCTATTATCTCATACGTGTGTGCCCTGCTGTCTTGTAGCATCTGCCATCCTTTCAAAGCCGGGGATGCGTCAGGTTTCATACATAAAGGAGGCCGCTTCTGGTCTGTTTTTGGGTGTTTTTTTTGCATTTTAGTCACGTTCTTGTAGATGAGCACACGTGGCCACTTGCTATCACACTGCATTTGAGCAAAACCACAAGTGGAAGACTGAAGTGTGTAGGCACTGTTGGCACTTCTGTCGTGTGCTTCTGCCATCGGGGAGAGAGGAGCTACCCTTGTCACCCTGGAGCCCAGAACAGGCGTGGGAAGGGGACAAAGCCACCCCCACGGACCCCGGACACGCAAACGAGACACAAAGCCTTGTCTATCACGTGCCACTGAAATTTGTGTGGTTATTAGAAAACATGGGCGCCTTCCCTCTCTAGTGAAGTCGAATTTATATCTGGTGAAATGTTCAGATCTTAAACATACTTCCAATCACTTCTGACACCTACCTTCCCTTGAGGAGCCAACACCCACAGCAAGCCACACAACACGGCCGTAACCCTAGAGCGCTACCTGCTGGCTCTTTGCAGTAAATCTGCACCTCACCCCCAGAAGCAAACACCGGTTGAGGTCTCTCATCAGTTTCCTTTTGTGACTTCTGTCCCTAGAGCCTAGTTTTGTGATACAGTGATGAAGACCAGGGGATCAGCCGCATGCAGCCCACCGCCTGTTTCTATGTGACCCGTGAGCTAACACGCCTTTACATTTTCGACCCGCTGCAAGACGCTTCACGACACGTGACTGTTTTATGAAATGCCAAGTTCAGCGCTTCTAATGAAGTCTGACTGGCACACAGCCACCTCCGCCTGTTTACATGTTGTCTGTGGCTATGTTTGCACTACAGCTGCAGAGCTGAGCAGCTGAGACACAGACCATTTGCCTGCCCAGCCTGCTGTCTTCACTACCTGCTCCACTACAGAGCAGGTCTGCCCCTCCCTGACTAGGAAACTGGTTTGTCTCTGTCACACCTGTGCAGTGCTGAAGCCCAGACGGACAACTGGGTGTGCTGAGAGCAGTTGTAATTACATTCGTACAAACCACACGTGAAGATCCTACACGTGTAGGAAAAGACGAGATGTTATCTGAATATACACTGGGCAGCGTGAGAACCTCTCAGAAGCCCAGCTCCTAGTAAGAACCCTCTGTACACGATTTCAAAGGAAACTAAAGCCAAATTATGACAAACACTTACTGGTTACTTTCGTGTATCACTTCCGTATGAGAGTCAGCGTCTCTCAAGCCTCTTATTATTGGACTAGGAGCAGAGAACCTGTAGCTACGAACCTGACAGGTAGGAAGCATGCCACCCTGTCACCTGTGAAATGCCAGGACAGAAAGGGGACGGAGTCAGATCCCTGGAGCAACACTAGATTGAATGCCCGGTTCCATGTCCAGCCTAGACTCAAAGGTGCATGTAGAGTCAGGCATCCAAAAAACGAAGTGGAGGTCTCTGGGCGGGGGAGTGGGGAGGTGGTAGGTACCCGAGACAGCACATACGGTGCAGGGTCGGGTTTGCATGGCTGTGCATGGCGCCTTAGGATCAGCCTGCGTCTTATCCTCCAATGCCAAGTGCGTTTCCCCTTGGCCAGCCATACACCGACAGCACGTGGGAAGAATAAGATCTCAGGACAGCCTTGAAAAAGAGAGCTGTGGTCGCTATCTCCAGTGCTAGCAGCCCACGTCTTCACACTCAGCCTTCCGTAATGGAGACGCTTCCCTTTGCCTGCGCACACACACGATATCAGAACCCCGGGATTCTCTCGTTCGCCGTCGGATCAGATACGTGCCTTGTTTCTCCAAAGACCAGCTAAGTTTTAAAAGAGACTTTTCTCATTTTATCCTAAAACAAACAAACAAAGCACCCCCTGTGGTCTATTCCATCTGGGCAAATTCCACAGGGAATCAGACTGTGAATCGCCACTTAGAATGTCTCTCTTGAAAGGCTTTCAGAATTATAACTTAGCGGGTCTCTGGGGAAACAAAGCAAGTATTTGATCTGAGAATAAACGAATACATCTCGAGGTTCTAACATTGTGTGCATGTTTGTACAGGTGAGTTGAGCATATGTGTTTGGGTGCACCTGTCCCTGTGAGAGGAATCACCCACCCTCTCTGGACACCATTCCCCAATCTAACAGATGGACATGTACTCCCCCAGGGAAGAGCCAGCCTGGGCGTCCCCCCAGGTGGCTTGCCCAGGGGCGTTCTGTTAACGCAAGCTGAGGACACCCACGTACCAGCAGCTGTAAACAATTCGAATTCCTTTTTATCACGAGGGGCTAATCTGCTGTTTGTCACTAAACCCCCTTAAGCCACACCGCACTGGGAGGCCTACAGGCGATTGATTACCAGCTGTCTTGGGCTATTATCTTCCTACCTATCCAGCAGCAGACAAGAGAGCCCTGAATGTGCCAGAATAAGGATGAAGAGTAAAGGAATGCCCACAGGCGTGAAGCCGAGTATCTCCAAGGCGCTGAAAGCATCCTACACATGCATAACACGTGGATCTTGGGTTTTCCTAAATTCGCCTCGGTCTTCTCTGGACGGAAAGCAGGAGGCGGGTACGAAAGTGTCTGCCAACGGCGAGCTCTGACCAGCCAAGCACATCAAATAGGGAAAGGCAGGCTGCCCAGCAAGCGAGGTCTTGCACGTGGACATGCACACACATACACACATGCCCAGGCTTGGGGCAAAAGGGGAAAAAAAAGCCTCCAACCGTCCCGGATTTTCAGAAGCAGACCTGCCATGGTTTCTGGGGCCAGTCCGGACAACACAGGACCCTGAGAGTTCAGTGGAAGGAAGAGGATGTTTTTGTTTCACAGGATCATCAGATGCGTGTGTCCATGGAAACTCGTACGTCCTTCTACTACCCTGTGACGGCAAGGTCAGCTGCTGGCCAGCGTGCTAGTTCATTGTCCCCGGTCCGGTATCTACTCCTGAGATCAACAGAATGATCAGCAGAGTAAGACAATGGACCTTTGTATTGTGCAAAGCCTGGTGGCCCAAATCACCCCAAGTTCTATAAATGTACGTTTCAAAATCTTTCCAAGGGGAAGCCCAGATGGCTCAGCGGGTTAAGCACTTGCTTTGCAACACTGGGGACCCAGGATCGAATCCTGTCCCCAGACCATGTGGACCCACGTGCTGAACTGGGGTGAGCTTCCCATGTGGGAGGCCCCTGGGCCAGGTCCCACCCTGCGTGACCCCCACCCAACTGTGTAGAATGAAACTATGTTGAAAACTGATGACGAACAACTATAGAGACTGCTCTGGGCCCTCCCTGTTCTCTCTCTCTCTCCCTCTGTCTCTCTCTCTCTGTCAAACACAATAAAATAAATCTTAAAAAAAATCTTTCAAAGGATTCCCACTTCCCTAAGGACAAATTCTCAGGTCCCTAAGTTGGCCTCTAAGAAGGGTGGGCCATATACTTTAATGGTCCAAATAAAGACACTTTTGAGAGTGAAAGACAGTGTATTAATGATAATGCTGGGGCCATAGCCATACATCAGGACCATCTCTAGGCACGTCCAACCTGCCGCCCAGGATGGTTCTGAATGTGGCCCAACACAAATTCTTACAACAAACACCATGAGATTCTTTTTAGCTCCTCAGCGACCGTTAGTGTATGTTATGTGTGGCCCAAGACCATTCTTCTTCTTCCAACGTGGCCCAGGGCAGCCACGAGGTTGGACACTGCTGGTCTACACCCACAGGCTAGACTGAGAAGCACCGACCCTCAGGTAAGCCAGCTTGGCCCTGTGAGCCAGCCTCTTGGCTCTCACCATCTATCTCTCTCCATCTCTCTAGCCACACTGACATCTCCCAGTTCTTGGGAAGGGGCTGGCCTGGCTTGGCCCCCTGACCCCCTCTACCTGTTCCCTGACTTTGCAGCTTCCTCATCTGCTCAACCTTCCTCACGCCTTCTTCCATCTCAGCCTAGATAGGACTCGGGCCAAGAGACCCCCTGAGATCCCCAAGACAAGGTGGGCTGCAGCACCTACTACACCCCTTCACACTCCAGTGGTCCCCTGTTTAGTGGCTGCTGCCAACTTCCACAGTGCACAGTGGCGTTATAGATGGTTCCCTGCACCAGGCCTGGCTTGACCGGACAGTGGCTTCTTCCCGTTTCACCTCCGGCACCCCTGTAGAGATGCCTCCCTTAGTCCCCACCCCTCCCCCATGCCACATGCTCCCCAGGCCCAAGACCGCCTCTGGGTAGCCCCTGGCACACACCGCAGCATGAGCCTGCTCTGCTCTGAGAGTCCCTGTGAGGCGGGCACACTGGAACCCGCTCATCTGGGCACAGAGCAGCAGATGAGAATGGACATAACAGACTGTACGAGGGCCACTGTCCCCTGTCGGAAATCTTGGGCCTGATGCATTTCGGAAGTCAGGATTTTTCATCTGAAAGGGATAAGCTGGTGGACTACGTCCAGTGGAGCTGGGATGGTCCCCGGTCACCTGCCACCCTGTTATCTGTGCAGCGAAATGCACGGATATTCACACTAACTAGCAAATGACAGCCTCAAAGGAGTCTCGCATCCCTTCAGGGCAGGCTTTGCAAGTCACTGAGCTCAGAGCCGGCCAGAATTTTCTGCCCCAGTTATGAAGACACTTTAGTTGTCAAGAGCCTTTGAACTTTTGGGATCGTGAGAAAGGGGGTTGTGGACTTATAATGGCGAATAGTTTACGAATACTCATGTGCCAGGCACTACGCTGATCTATAATTACATATAATGTAATGCAGACTCTACAAATACTACATTCATATACAGAATACATGCAGTATAGTGTATATATCGTACTATCTAGTCTACAGAGGATATGTATAAAATCCCATTCAGTCCTCAAAGAAATCCTGCAAAGTAAGCGCTATCACTTTGTATTTATTTTTCAGATAAGGGAGTCAATGTGTAGAGGGTTTTATACAAAGAACAGAGAGTCAATGCAGACCACAGAACTAAACCCGTGACCCACAGCTGATGCTCACGGAGTACATGAATGAGTGACACATGAGTGTGCCTCAGACCTCTTACTGCGGCATCGCTTCTAACCCAACTTACGTGCTTAGGAGAAGTGCCTTGCAGGTGGCCACCATCCTGGATGCTGACACGCAGGGTGGGGACAGGCTCCTGACTGAAGTCAGGGCTATCATAAACCACCCCACTCCTGGGACTCAGTAACAGACTCACAAAGTCATTCTCTTTCTGGGGCCTGGACGACAAAACACAAACACGTTTCACAGACAAAGGGAACATCCCTAGAGAGCCTAAGAATCCTAAGACAGCCGAGCAGATCCTTGTGGGCAGCCTAGTTTAGACCTTTTCTTTAAATAAAACAATGGTGGACACACAGGAATAACAGGCCAGTTGGGACAGTCTCCGCTGCTGATAGGGAACTGATTATACTCAAGAGCTGTCTGGAAATGAAATGATTCAACCAAGGTTTACTGTGGACCCACCTCGGGCCAGGTGATCTGCGAAGCAGGTGATCAACAAGACAGGTGTGGGTCACGGCCTTGCAGAGCGTACGACTGGGGTGGGAAGCCAGACAACCGCAGTGTGAATCTTATGATGCAGGACTCTATGGGGAGCAGGGCGCACGCACACACAGCAGTGGGCTTCAATCAATTAGCCACTGGAACTGAAGTGGAGCAAAAATTCATTATACTATTTATGAGCTGTTCGAGTTCAATTCCAACAAATTTACATCATAAACCTAAACGACCGTGAAGAGTCTCTGAAAAGTAAAGATAGGAATGGCGTCTCTGTGCACACATTAAGTCATCCTCATGCCCCTACGTCAAGCCTGGGCAGTCCAGACTCACTGTTATTATTAACGGGAGAGTGATGCAATTTGCATACGTATTAGGAACGGCTGACTCAATAGCTCGATAGTGGGGAGACTAATACCATTTTGGGAGTGTGGTTGCCAGAAACCACTTAGTCCGTCCAGCATCTCTGGCCTATTTGAAAGCTGGGGTTAACCGGCGTAAAATTGCATTCCTGCAGAAAGCACTTGGCAAACATATCAGAACACAGTTAATGTCAAGAGGTATGACACTGTGGGGATTCCAGCCACAGTGAATACGGTAAGTAGCCACAGCACTACAAATGCATCGGATGCATTCCGTGACAGACCCTGTTAGCCTTGAATGCACTCGCCCTCGTTCCTTTCCTCCTTGCTAACACCCCCCTGATTTTGTTCAGTACTGTAATAGGCACTGTTCAATATCCTCTTCCGGGGAAGCCGGGATGGCTCAGAGGGCTAACTGCTTGCTTTGCAGCTCCGGGGACTGAGGATTGAATCCCGGCCCTGGCCCGCGTGGAACCATATGCTGAACTGGGTGAGCTTCCCATGCGGGAGGCCCCTGGCTGGTTCCCGCCCTGCACAGCCCCTGCCCACCTGTGTGGAACAAAAAACCATGTCAAAAACTGATGATGTACAACTATGGAGACTGCTCTGGGCCCTCCCCCTTCTCTCTGTCTCTCTCTGTCTCTGCCTATCTCTGTCAAGAACAATGAAATAAATATTTTTTCAAAAAATATCCTCTTCCCTAGCTTCTCTTGAAGTCACAGGAAGGCCATGCATCATGGTTCTGGTGAATAAAACCTAAGTAAAAGTCTGTTCCTGGCTCCTAATAACAAAGAACAGCTGGCAACAGAAACCCTTTTCCTCCCTTCCTTCTCCCCTTCAATGCAGATGCAATGCCTGGCGCTGCAACCACCACACTATCACCATGAGGACCTGAGCCAGCAACCTCTAACTTTGTCTTTCGTGAGAAAAACACACCCGTGTTTGTCTAAACCACTGTGATACGTGACTAAGCATTACTAACACAATAGTACAAGACAGAACGCGGTACTTAGAAGTTCCAACCTTCGGCAACTGTAGCTACCAAAACGGAGAATTCTCTGTTCGTTAGTGACTTAGTGCGGACACCAGGAAGTGCCCAGTCGGGTATGGGGCAGCGGAAATTACTGACCATCATGGAACATGAGGTCAGGGGGGCAGTCCCCATCTTTCTGGCTCGATATGTCCTTCCCCAGCCCCAGAGCAAGTCACCTGAGCAAAGCCGGACACAGCTCAGGGGTTGTGGAGGCAGCGAAGCTTCCTTCAGCCTCCACCTCAGATGCAAGAGGCTTGTCGATAAGAAAGACACATTTGACATGGGTTCCTTCACGTCCAATTATACCCAGAACCCTCAGGTCTTTGGACTTGAAATTGTCTCTGGGCTTCTTGTGCACCGGACTCCGCAGTCACTTTTCTGATCCTTATTAGCTGGGAACTCTTGGTCTCCCTTCAGCCTCAGTTTCCTCATCCATAAAAGGGGTGCATAGACAGTCTCCACCACATACCGACAAGGATGCTGGGAAGGTCCTATGACACAGTACAGCCAAGATTACCTCTACAGCAGAAAGGGCTGCAAAAAGGTTAATAATTGTTACTGGTCAGGTATCTGCTACCTAATTCTAAGGAATACAGGGCAGTCACATAATTGTAAAATTTTGTTGTTGTTTGTTTGTTTTTTAAAGATTTATCTTATTGTTTTTGATAGAGACAGAGAGACAGAAAGAGAAAGGAGAGGGCCCAGAGCAGTCTCCATAGTTGCACATCATCAGTTTGCAACATGGTTTCATTCCACACAGGTGGGCGGGGGCCACACAGGGTGGGAACCAGGCTGGGCCTCCCTCATGGGAAGCTCACCACAGCGAGAACCACACTAGGGCCACACCCCAGTTCAGCATATGGGTCTGCACAGGCCGGGCTGGGACTCAATCCTTGGAAGATCCAGGGGCTGGAAGACGAGTGCCCAACTCACTGAGCCATCCTGGCTTCCCCTCATTTTAGCCTTTGGGGATCACAGATTCAGACAAATAATGAGAGCTAATATTTGTCACATGTGGACACTGTACGGGGCAACTTATGTGCATTTTATCATGGTGCCCTCATTCAATCCAACGGGGTAAGATTGAGTTCTAGTCTCATTTCCTAAAGGCTCGGAAGCCTCAACAGTTTTCCTGGGACTCAATCGCTTTAGAACACGATATTGGGGCCCCAACGGAAGCCTCTCCACACACACACACACACACACACACACACACACACACACACAGAAAAACGCGCATACACACATCCGCACGAAGTAGTGCATAGCCTTCCCAGAAGTTCAAGGGTTCCTGAAAGCCTAATCTTCTTTGGACCCTGCTCAAGGCCTTGCATGCGTAAAGTGAACGGTGCGGAAAAGTTTCAAGATGTGCACATTCCACAAATCTGGGAGGTTAAGGGAGGCCACGGTCTCAGCCAGAATTCTGGAGCAAACCTCGCAGCCTGGGAACAGGCTGTAGAGCCTGAGGACCCCACTGACATTGTTTCTTTGACAAGTTAAGTCACTGGGACTTGACTGATGACTTCTGGCCCCAGGAGGAGTCACATGGCATAAAGTAGGCATTCTGACAGATCAGGTGCAGAGAGAAGTGGATGGTGTCCGCTATCATACTCTAGCCATCAGCAACGACAGCCAGACCACTTAAACCCAAGGCGGCGGTGTGGGTTTAAGTCGTGCATATGTGTCACACCCGAGCAGGGTGACAGATAGCAGCCCAGCCGCCAGGCAGGGGGACACCCACCCCTCTGTAGAAGAATCCTTGGGACTGTGCTGCATGCCACAGCAAGCCATTAAAACTTAAAAGGCAAAAACCTGTGAGCCAGATGGCATTCTTCAGTGTAGCCTCATGTGGGCAAAGGAACCAGGGACCACCTGGGAAGGGAAGGGGAGGAACCGAGATGGTTTCCATGGTAAAGGCTCCCCAAAGCAAGGAACAAAGACTTAGGGAGTGTGTGACATCCAGAGAAGCGGTCTTCGGTGTGACTAGCGCTCACAAAGATGATGACGAAAAGCTGACTGTTCTCCAGATTCGCTTAGGAGAGTCCACAGGGACAACGAACGGCTGGGAGAACTAACTGGTCGGGGTGGGGCTCAGGAAACCTCCCGAGAGAATCCCCCACCCCCGAGAACTGTCAAGCTTGGATGTGACATAAGCTACCAAGGGGACACACCCGGGATTGGGGCCACCAAGCCCCTGAAGGTCAGGGAGGCAGATGGCAAGGTGGAAATGGTTTATTTTGTTTATTTTGCCAAGGGGCATGGGGGTCTGTTGTCAAATATACTGCTGGTGGTCCACAACTTAAAGTCCCACCAGTGCAAAAAGGGAGACAATGACATCCACAATCCTTTATCTTTGATTCTGAAATCCCCACTATGGAAACTGAAAGTTATTTCCTAAGGTGTATAAATCATGTGGTATTAATAACAAAAACCTGACCCGCAATGCCATGTAATTACAGCCTTTCCTTACTCCACGTAACATGAGTGACGGTATGTTGTACTGGGCATGTATGAACATGTCTGACTACAGAGTACTACCCCGTCCCATTGCTAGGCTGATGCAATCCAATGTGTAGCAAGCAATGAACTTCCTTAAGAATCCATCTAAGTAATTATGGGCACCTGTCCCCTTTTCTAAAGTGTGAAAGTGGAAGCACTGTTGGACTGTTTTAGGATGGGGGAATAGAATGAAAAAGAATCCTACAAGATCGCATTGAGCCACCTTGGTCGGATCACAGGTTTGGGACAGTCTATGTCCTCCTGGGGTCCCTGGATGTTTCTGGCGCTAGTTTGTAGTTGCCCTATTAGGCTGAATTATGTTAAAACTCTTGCTCTGCATCTTGATACTCACCAAGCCAAAGCAACATCAGACTTTCCATTCAGGCAGTGAATCCAGAAGTCTGTCTCCTGCAATTGGTCACCTGCCCCTCCCCCAGGAAGAAAGAGAACCAGTGAACTTGACCCCTTCCAGGGGTCTATGATTTTAGGAGCGAATAAACCGAAGTTGCAGATGAGGTGTTTTCTTGAGGATTCTAATACTCGTAGTGTTTTCCATGAACAAGAGAAGGAACGCCCACTTTTCTCTCAGATGATCTTTTCTGGTTCCACAGAAGAAGAGCTGGTTTGGAGGTCCGGGCAGAAGGAAGGACGACTGAAAAAAGGGAATCAAGATGGCTCATCAATGCAATAACTGGGATTCAAAGTGTCAGACACAACCACTTGGGTGTTGGGGGACCTTGGAAAGTTGACCTCCCGAGGCTGAAAATCACTGGGAACCTGAAGAAAAACAGGACCTCCTGCTGAGGGTCTTGATGAGGACTGAGTGACGTGGAAAACATCCACTCATGGGAAGCACTTAGGGTAGGCAGGTCTTCTTACGGTTGTTGTGAGACAGCACCTGGCAGCCCTCCTCATTTCCCCAGACTGCCTGACTTAGCAGAATGCAGGATCCGCACAGAGCCTGCAGATAATAAACACACCCGGCAACAAATCACGGTGGTAAACCAATCTCCCGCAGCTAATCGCTGATTCCCAGGCTCCCACATTAGAGGGAGCGGTCCCAAGAGCTGGGAAACTAAATCGCCTGGGAGAGGCGGGATTTCAGTGGTATTTGCATTTCAGTTGAGGGCCCAGGGGACAGTGGGAGAGGCCAGGCACAGCCGTCCTATTACAGGCACTTAGGTCATGTGGCCTGTTTTCTGTGCCTCGTCTCAGTCCCCGCTCTCACAGGTGACAAGCATTCCCTGCACGTGAACTATGTCCCAAATGCCGTATTCAGGGTTGGGGCACAGGCATGAAAAGACACGGTCCCTTTCCTCCGGGAACCCGGGCTTGTGGGTGAGACGGATGGTCTCAGCACAGTGCCTACTCTTAAGTGCTAATGAGAGAAGTATGCACGTGGCACAGAGGACTGAAAAAAATATTTTTTCTATTTCCTTGATGCAGGCTCTTTTCCATATAGCGAACATGGCTAGCACTTCTAAAACCAGAGAGATTTTAAAGAAAAAATACAGAGGGGGTTGTGGCAAACACTGAGTAATTAGCAAACATTCAAATAATGGGGATGAGAGCCAACATGATGGAATGGAGCAGTGCTTTGGTGGGATTCTTGGAAAGAAAGGAGGGGCGCCCCCTGCTGCCTGGAGGTGAAGGTGACAAGTCAGCCTGCAGCTTAGAGGCGAACACGGAATGTTTGTCAGGGGGAGAATAAATCACTATTAAGTATGGCCTCTTTAGAGGACAACCTGAGGTTATTTACCAGGATTTAGAATGTGCATACCTCTTAACCCACATGTTCTTTGAGTGACAGGAATGCGGGGAAACGTACAGGAAAGACTCTGCAAAAAGATGTTATGAGATCTCTGTGTATAACAAGATGATATTGGAACTCAATGTCCATCAATAGAGGACTGTATATATTCATTGTAATATAGCCACGCACCAGAACAACACAGCCACGAAAGAGAATGAAGTAAAATTTATTTACAGCATATTGTTTTCAAAGGCAAGTTACAGAACAGTGTATTCTTACTGTGTGGAAATAAAGTCATACATATTTTTTACACATAGAAATGTTTGTATGTAAATCGGCAAAGTCTGGAAAGATATACAACAAACTATACGAGCCATATTAGAGCTGGGGGTGTGTACAAGAAGGGGAGAAGGAATTTCCTTTTCTCTTTACTCTAGATTTACATCTTTTACAATAACAACATTTCTCTTACATTTGAAAAAGTATTTTTATTTTATTTTTTTTAGGTTTACTAACTGGACAGGTGTGGACATAAAAGAACAGAGATTTTGGAGAACGTGTTGTTCAGAGACAGTCTAACTTGACTACAATACAGGAGGCATATGAATGTAGGAGACAGGATTTAAGGCAGGCTTTGAAGAGGAATAACCAGAAACATAGGGATCATGCTCCGAGGATATGAGAATAGTGGTGAAAAGAATGAAGGTCCTGGTAGCAAGTCGAAAAAACAAAGAAAGTATGAGAACCGAAAGATATTGTTCAGAAAGACAAGAAAGAACTCTGCAGAGGAAAGTGGACCAAGGACTTTCAAGAGTAGAAAGTTGTTTTTTTTTTCTTGTTTTTTTTTTTTTCCCTTTTTCCCTTTTTTCTTTTCCTTTTCTTTAGGGAGCATCTACAGAGTGGACGTACAGCCTTTTAAAAGAGAGCACCTACTAGGGGATTAAAGATCAAAATTTCAGTGAGTACCTATTATAAGTTGGTTAGTGTGGCCAGAGACAGAGGCAGAAGGAGAGAGGACATTCTAAGCAACGGAACAAGCCAGATGAAGCAATGCCGATGCCGACTACTGACCCAGTGTTCCATCACAAATAACACCAGCGACACAACGGAAGAGGCCCCTTGAAAAGTGAACCTCTTCTCCAAGGTGAGTGTAGACATTCTGCACCCCAAAAGCTCTTTTCTGGCTCTTCCTTCTTGGTGGGTCTCACAACTCGTTCCTGGGAGGGTAGTGGGAATGGCACAGCTCAAACACTGCCACACTTTTACAGGGGGGCTTCCATTCAGAAAATATGATTTTAAATGATTTACGTTGATTTTACGGGGGATGCTGGGATGGCTCAGTGGGTGGAGCGCACATATTGCAGACCCTGAGTCCAAGGATCGAGTCCCGGCCTCGGCCTGTGTGGACCCATGTGCTGAACTGGCCCCCAGTTTAGTTCTGACTGGGGCAAGCCGCCTACGTAGGAGGCCCCTGGTTCAGCTCCTGCCCCGGCTCACAGGGGCTGGGGGCGGGCCTTCCATGTGGGAGGCTCTGGCCGGTTCCTGCCCTACACAGCCCCGCAACTATGGAGACTGCTCTGCCCCCTCCCCTTCTTTCTCTGTCAAAAAAATAAAAATAAAAGTAAATCTTTTTTTTAAGTTGACTTTATATTTTCCAATCTAACAAATAAATAATTTTAAGGCATCTCCCATGCAGATGGGGAGAGCAAATGTATGGGAGGTTAAGTTTCTTAGCTACCAATACTATTTGAAACAATACTAAAAGGAGAAATGCAAATAGCAAGTATATTTTTACAAGTCCAATTTTGCTAATAAGATTAACATGAGTGACTTTTTTTTATATTACCTTATCAGAGAAGCAAATGCTTTTTCTTAATATTCCTTACAGTGTGGGAGGGTATTTAAGAAAGCAGATGCTGGTGGGAGTATAGATTGCTACATTCTTTCAAAAAGTAATTCAAAAAATTTTAAAAATATTGTTTTAATGTTCATACCCTATGATTCAGCAATTCCATCTCTAGGAATGTATTCTAGTGAAATAAACAAGTACACAAATAAACATATACAAAGACCATCTTTGTAGAGATGCCTATAAGAGCCAAAAGTTTGTGATTCACAAATGTCCATTAATAGTAAACTGTGGGTAAATTATGCTATAAAACAATACTATACAGTCATGAAAACTGATAATGCAGAAGTACTGATTTAGACATCTATTTCTAATATGTTATCAATGACAAAGTCTGGTTACAAAACCATGTATAACATATAATCCCACTTTGGTTAATCAACACACACACAAAGAACATAAGTTGCAAAGTGTGAAGCAATTTATACACACACACAAACACGCTCACACTCTACACACAAATTGTAAAAGTTCCCCTAATTCTCTTCAAACAACTGCAGCCTAAACAGTGTGCTAGACAGATGGGTGAAGTTTAATCTATA
Organism: Craseonycteris thonglongyai; assembly: GCA_004027555.1. Taxonomy (NCBI): domain Eukaryota; kingdom Metazoa; phylum Chordata; class Mammalia; order Chiroptera; family Craseonycteridae; genus Craseonycteris; species Craseonycteris thonglongyai. The sequence goes on from PVKE010004645.1 coordinate 54,045, forward strand.
ACCTAAAAGCAACAACTTAGCATTTGAAGACTCATCAAAAGTTGGCCCTCCAGAAGTGGCTGCTGCAAGGCTTGAACGACTCTTAATCTTTATCAATACCAGAGGGTTTGTTATAATAAGCGTCGTGGATATTAGAAACGATTTTTCCTGATACAAAGGCAGGTGTTCAGAAGAGATGGATCAGCCTGAAGTGCTGAACAGGAAATGCTGCCTTCTCACGACCAGGCGGAGAAGTGAGTGAGCCCAGTAGCCCGGGTGCCTGTAGCCCTGTTATAGTGGGTGCTGTGGCCTGAGCTAGTCTACGAAGTTCAGTGAATCCTACAGCCACCATCAGCACCACGCTCTTTCACACAAGGTGCCTGAGTGGCTAGAAGGCCAAAACCTGGGGCCTCTCCAGCAACCCTCAGCACGGGACGTGCCTGCTTTAGGGTAGGCTTTGGTTCTGAGACCTGCTTTTGCTTCATCCTCCTGCCTCTATGGGAGGTTGTGGTGGTAGAGACCCATTCCTCACCTCCAAGAGCCCATAATCTACCCAAACTGACCTAATTTGCTGGGAACTAGTGCAGTGGCTCAGGTCAGTTTGTAGCAGAGGTTGTAGCACGCCAGAACATTAGCACTGACTATGGACCGTGGAGTGTGTACCTCCCGCCCGCGCACCCCCGATACGCTCCCTAATTTTGCCTGTACTGAACAGGTAGTCTGTGCTTTGCACATAACACACAGAAGGAAGCTTCAAGCTGCAGAGCCAACACTGTTACCACCTCCTGGCAAACACTTGGAAGGAGCACTCAGTTTAGTGCAGATTGGTGTACAGTAGTTCCACAGGTTGGTTTCAGGTTGGTTTCCATTTAAAAGTATAACATTTGGATTGTTTTGGAAAGGGGCTACCTCTTGTAATGGAACACATACTTTAAAGAAGAAAGCTAGGGGAGGAGGAGCCAAGATGGCTGGGTAGTTAAACACTGTAATTTGCCTCCTCTCATGACCACATTAAAATTACAAGTAAATTATAGAACAACCAACCAGGAGAACCATCTGAATTCTAGCTGAACAGAAGTTTCATAACTAAGAATATAAAGAAGTCACACTGAGACAGGTAGGAGGCACAGAGACACAGAATAGGTAGCCTCATACCTCTATGTGGTGGTGAGAATCTGGTGGAATATCAGCTATGGAAGTTCCCCAAAGTACTAGTGCTGGAAAAATGAGTCCCCACCACGTCTGGTTGTAAAAAAAAAACAGTCGGATTCCGCCCGTCCTGGTGGGATGGAGGCTGTGGGAAACCCAGAAATGTTCCTAAAGGGCCTGCGCACGGACTCACTCTCTCTAGCAGACACTCACCCTGGAATCCCATGGAGGGATGGTGACTTGGGAGAAATCAAAGACATACCTGTCTTTGAGACTGAGTTTTGTGGCTTCAGGGTGGAGACTGGAGAGCCAGTCTCTGTTTTCCCTGCCTATAAGCCTCCTCCCATGCAGCCGGTAGGTGGGAGCCACCTTTCCTGTGTTGAGTTTCTCCCCATCCACAGCCAAATCTGAACCTGATTGGTCTGGTGAACTCTGCTCAAATTTAGTAAGTGCTATAATGAAAAAAATACAAGGTCTTACGGTATAGTTTTCATAGTAAGACCTTCTTTAGATAAGGGGGTCAGGAAAGACCTACTGAGGAGGTAACCATTAAGCTGAGACCTAAAGGAAGAGCAAGATTGAGTTTGGTGGGCTGAGGGGTAGGGGACAGGAATGAGACATTCCAGGGACAGTAGAAAGGGGGCATTTTCAGTTTCTTTGGGGAACTGGAAAAAAAAATAAAAAGGAAGTGAGGCGGGAGGAGCGTCAGCAAGAGGAAGAGTGGACTAAAAAGAGAGCATACACAGTCTCCCAGCCTAGTGGCCGGAAACTTTCTAGCTGTCTGGGCAAAGATCTCTTTCCATCTTTGTATAGTTCCCTAGACATGTCTGCTTCCATAAGAGAAATCTGTCTCTCTATAGTTTTTGCACACTAACGACCTCTGCATCCCACACAGAAAAAAATTCATCTCTGCTCCATCAGTGCTTCAAATATCTATAGGAGTTAGCATGTTATTCCCGAACCTTCTCTTCCAAGCTGAACAACACCTAAGTTCTTACGCTATGTGTTGTCTGTGCAAGGTAGGGGTTCCAAGGTCTATTTCTGTTATGGGATTTGAAGTTTCTTCGCTATATGCAATCCAAAATTGACTTTCAGCCTTGGATGTTGTTTTATTTTTCTCTAACTGCCTTTCTGGATATTACTCAAATAAGTTATGGTCAGGCCTGAGGTCCTGGGGAACTAGGGAATCCAAATGCATGCCACTAGTAATATTTATGTCTTCTTCCATGACTCTTTCTTATATCCTGGAAGACAAGTTCCATTTGCAGGGGTGGGAGAAGAATCTTTTTCTTTTCTTTTTTCTTTTAACATTTATTTTATCATTAGAGAGAGAAGAGGGAGGGCCCAGAGCAGTCTCCATAGTTGTACATCATTAGTTGTGACATGGTTTCATTCCACACAGGTGGATGTGGGGCCGTGCAGGGCTGGAACAGAACCAAGAGCCTCCCTCATGGAAGGAGAGAACCTTCGCTGTCATCCCGGCGGTTACCAGTTGTGCCGCAGTTCAGCACATGGGTTTGCACGGGCCAGGAGTGGGAATCAAACCTCAGACCTCGCGATTGTGAGGTAAGCACTCAACCACTGAGTTATCGCAGCATCCCCTAAGCATCTTTTTCAAACAATGGAATGGCAATGGACATTCTCCTAAGCTAAATTTAAAAAAGATCACACTCAAACTTTGTGGTAGAAAAAATATACTATGTACTCTTTGAACTGATCAAGGGGGCACGAGAAAGTTGCATTCAGGGAACGAGAGTGTAATGCAAGAAACAAGGATGAATGACTTTGGTGGCAGACCCAGGTTCCCCTGAAATGAGAGTGAGGTTACAGGGGTGATGCTTGGTGAGCGGGGCCTTCTGCCAGGCCCGAATCACAACCCCCCTTCAAAACTGGAGTGAGAAATACACACACACACAAACGTCCTGAATACATACAGCATCCCCAACATGCTGGGTAAACATGAAGTGGCCTTTATTAACACCTTTGATACAAATATGTTGCGGTCTCTCAATACTCCTGCCCTTCCTCCCCGCTCTCTTCCTTCTTGTATTGGATTGGGGCAGATTTCTATGATTTCTGGCCGCATCCTGGGGCAAAGTGAACTTCCCCAGAGAAGAAAGGTCGGCTTCGGAGGGTCTGTTGCTCCCAAGTTCTCCCTGCCTCTGCCAGCCTCCTCAGTCTGTGGCTGTCACACTAGTTAGGCCTTCGTCAGAGGTGGCAGTGTGGCCTGAGGAGGAACAAGAGAGCTACAGAGCTGATAGGCTGTGTCCCCATCCCTTCTGATGTGCCTGGGATGAGGAGGCAGATACGGAATGGAATGGAGAAGGCCTACCCATACCTCATTAGTCCGCCTGTGAGACGGCTCTTGCTACACACACACAACCAGAGCAAATAACATCCAGGAAGGAAAGCCCTTCACATCTGATCAAAATGACATCACCGGTGGCATGAAAACCCAGCTGAGTTGAGTGACAGATGGAAGGGCTTGTCTCTCTCAAGGGAAGTATGTAACAGTGTTTGCCATTAAATGACTGATTCCTAGACTGCGGGGACCATGTGTGTTCATCTTTACATTCCTTCTGTGGTTGGCACCTGCCTATGGATTAGTTGGGCAACAAAATATTACAGGGATTTGATTCTTTGAACAATAGCGTGCGCAGGCCTTGAAAAACACGGAGCTATCTTCTGGGAGGTAGAAAGAACGAAGGCGGTTTTTATTTCTGTTTTTGCTTTTTTCCCACAGACTCCTGATTTTCTCCGGTGACCATGACTACATTTAGTCAGAAAGTTATCGTGAAAAAGAACATATTGGACTTGAAAGGGACCTGAGAGATGAGCGCAATCTTCTTACATCTGGACAATTAGGCTCACAGATGCCAAATGACATGTCCAAAGCCACGCAGCTGTGAGTGAGAAGAAAACGGAGATAAAACCGAGGTCACCCATGGCTTTCAGCTGAGTACCTTTGCTTCCACACCATTTGTTTTTCCTGGAAGACACTGTTTTGGTAAAACTCTAGACAAATGTTTTTTAAGCCTCTAACCCAACCTAAAAGCAAGCTCTGCCATCCAGTAAGCTTATTCCCACAGAAGAAATTATTTTAGGAAGGACAAAGCACAGCTTCAAACATCCTCTGCTGTTGTTAGAGCACAGCACCTCGCCACCTCCCGATGACAAGTGACCCCCAAACAGCTCCGAAAAGGAAGCTTTACACCCGGGAGTGGTTGCAGAGTTGAACATCATAAAGGAAGAAAGGTTGATGCATTCGTTTGCTTCTCAAGAAGTAAAAAGACATGTAAAGAGATATTTACTGGGGGCTCATCTGCCACCTAACTTTTATGAGTGTGGGACCTTCAGTCGGTTCATTCAACAAATTTCAACCGTACAAGAGAGGAAACACCAAAATGAATTAAATTCCCACATCACCGTCATCTAGCTTTAACAGTTATTAATTTCTGCTTAAACTTCCAGATACTATCTACCTCCCCACTGATAAATATGAAATTGGCCCCAAACATTATATTTCACCCACAAATACTTTGGTACATCTTTCTAAAAGATAAGGGCTTTTGTTTGTTTGTTTTTAAACATAACCATATAACTATTATCACATCTAAAAAAAAAATGACACGAAATCCTAAGATTCTGTTTGTGTTCTAATTCCCTCGATTCTCTAGACCTCGCCTGCAACCATGGGTCCCAAGGCCCCTTCTGGAAAGTTCCACTCACCAAAGCCCTCACCAAGGCCACTCAGGGCCATGGGCCCTTGTGCAATAGCCCCTGATCTCGTATTCAGTCAGAAGATCCCAGATCTTATCAGGAAGAGGGTGGATTAGCAGACGGAGTACCTGCTAGAAACAGACAGCAAACTCAGTATCACGTGTCTCCCGCCCTCACCTCCCACCACACACACACACACACACACTACACTGGCTTCCCCATTGGTGGGAACCGTTGGGACATAGAGGCTGAAGGGGCTGTTAGCTGGCTCGCACACAACACCCTCCCAGGGCGCAGAGCAGGATGGTGCAGGGATCCGGAGCTGCCAAGGGAAGCTGTCTGGCACCTGGGGCTCAGCCACCTTCCTGACGACCGTGAGCCACAGCTTAGGTGGACAGCTAGCTTGGTGGTGATGCCAAGGATCCCAGTTCTTCAGCACGGCAATGGGCAGTCCTCTGTCCACAGCGATCTCTGATGGCCGTGGCCCGGAACAGCCAAAGCGATCGGAACACGCCACTCCTCTAAAATCTTCCGAGAGTTTCCATCTTGCTCAGTAATAAAATCCAAAGTCCTAACACGGCCTGCAGAGTCCTGTATAATCTGGCTCCTGTCCACCTCCCTAACCTTACTGCCTGGCTGTTCGATGAACTAATGCACGGCACGCGTACATGTGAGCTACAGACCAGCACTGTTTGAGCTGAGCTCCACTCCTGAGCTCTCATCTCGGCACCCCAAGCGCCCGGCCAAGGCCCTCAGCCGAGCTCCACTTCTATGAGGTCCATGGTTAATGGCCGTTCAGAACTACAGAGAGAATCCATGTTTCTTTCTAGTAAATTTGGGTATCCACAAAGAATGAAAACTTGAAGATTAAAATAATGCAGAGATAGCCACTGCCAACACTGTTTTTTATGCACATGGTTAGTACAGAAAGTGGAAATACTATTCTTATTGTTTTGTGACCTATTCTTTTCATTTAACAATGTGGAATTAACATTCCATAGGTCCCTGAACTCTCTTCCAAAACACACTGTTTCAAAATGGCACTGTATGCCCTTGTATGTCCAAACAACACTGTCACTAACTATCCCCTATTGCTGGACATTTCATGTTTCCCCTTTTGTATTGGTTGTCATAAAAAAACCAATAACAAATATTTTTATGCATCTATTTATGTTTCTATTATTATATGCTCCAGATTCCTGTTAAGTAAAATTGCCTGACTAATGAAAATACAATTTAGAGCATCTGCATTACTAAATTCCTCTCCAGAACAACTTCATCAATTAATACTCTCAGCATCAGTGTTTAAACATATTCATCTTTTTCCTCTACCAACACTGAGTGCTAATATCCTTAAAAAATAGATAATACTATGTTGTTATAGTTTATTTATCTATCTTTATTCAATCACAGATTTCTGGAGAATAAGAACTATGTCTTTTACTTCTGTTTACTTCTGATATGCAGCTAGTACTTGTGGGTAGGGGTTGGATGGATGAATAAATGGATAGTTGGATGGATGGATGGATGGACGGATGGACAGACGGACGGATGAATGGATGGATGAATAAACAGATGAATGGATGGACAGATGAATGGATGATGGATGGGATGGATAGATGGGATGGATGAGATGGGTAGGATGGATGAGATGGTGGCTTGGATGAACAGATGGAATGGATTGGATTGAATTGGATTGGATTGGATGGATGGATGGATAGATGGATGGATGGATGGATGGATGATGATGATGGATGAATGAATGATGGAGGGTGGATGGATGGATGGATGGATGGATGGATGGATGAATGGATGGATGAATAAATGGATGGCCAGACAAATGATGGATGGGATGAATGGGATGAATGGGATGGATGGGATGGATGGATAGATGGATGAGATGGGTGGATAGATGGATGTATGGGCAGATGGATGCATGGATAGATGGATGGGATGGATGAGATGGGTAGCTTGGATGGACAGATGGATTGGATTGGATGGATAGATGGATAGGATGAATATATGAATTTTGTCAGAAAATACCAGGAAAGATGCTGCGCTGCATGAACTGTTGTCTTTGTCTAGTTTCTAAGAGTCTCCTAACAGGTTTGTTCATTTGCCAGGGACAGTCTCTCCTCCCCAGTTAATTCTGCTGAGCAGCCCTTTGCATTGGGTCTGGAGCATGAGGCTCACATCCCACCAGATCTGGCTTCCCCTCCCACGTGGCTCCAGCAGAAGATATATGAAAATTACGAATTTGGGCTTACATGATGTTCACTGTCTCAAGTGTAACGAATGGATGTTTTAACAACAGAATCACAAGTCCCAGATTTCCCTTAGCAAAGCCAATGGAAAGGAATCACTACACTGGATGGCTCCACAGCCCTCAAGCTTACTCACTGGAAAGGTACAGCCATGGCGGGGGTCGGAGTCTGACCCAGCATTTGTGCTGAGAGAAGTTTAACCCTTACTATTCTTCATGATGGCAAGCTATCTGGCACCTGTTTACCACCTGTGTAGACCCCAACCTGTCAGTCATCAGGAATCCCTTGCTGGTATAGTCCCTGCGCTCAGCACTGTGTGCATCTGATAAATGCCTATGAAATGCCTAGTGGATAAGAAGACACGTAACACAGGGGGTGTGGGGTGTGAAGCGTCATGAGGGCTGGCTGGGAGTGAGGTCGAATGAGGAATGTTCTCTGATGTTTTTTCACTGTCATCCACACCCAGTGGAACGAATAGATACTCAGGGATGAAACAGCCTGGGACATAGCTGGGCAGCTAATAGTTCATAAATTCTGGAATCCAGATGTGGACCTAGGTCAGAAACTACCCCATTCATTTCCCTGTTCTATGCTGCCTTCCAACATTACAGAAAAAAATGTCTGGTGCCCCCTGTATGAGAATGTGTATTGCAATCAACAATGTGAATCTCAGTTTCAAATTTAAAATGCTTCGAATAATCAACTACATTTCAACAGTTGTGAAGAGGTCCTCACAGCGGCAAGATATGGAAGCGAACAATCAGCAACCCAAATAAAGCCGCAGGAACAGCAAAGGTTTCTTGGGCTGGAAAGACAGAGCCAAATGAACAAGAGAGTCTCCAATGCACTCTGTTTTATACTAGGCACCCTTTCGGCTAGAGACAAGAGTGAATGATTTTAAAGACAATACGTGCCAATCACAATGTATGTGCAAACACAGCACAGGAAGCCTTACAATTTATCCATTCACTTATTTGGTGTTAGGCGCTATGGAAACAAAGACAGTAGGTTCCTCTGTGTCCTTATGAAGGTTATTGTGGATCAGGGAGATCCATAGCATTCTGTCACAGTACAATGTGGTAAGAGCAAAACAAACCCCCTAGTCACAGTGCTATAAGAAAGTTCCTGATGAGGTTTCTCAAGGAGGTGAGAGGTTATGCCCATAAGAAAAAAAGAGGAAATTGTTAAAAAGGAAGAAGAACCAAGAATTATATTAGTTGAGAATGGACTACCGGTAATAATTCTAGCAGTTACCCATTTATTGAGTGCCCTGCTACGAACCAAGTACCCATAGTAGTTCACCGAGGTAGAATCTATTAGTACCCTCGTCTTAGGAAGAAACTGAAGTTTAGATAGTTTAACTAACTTACCTAGCTACTAAGTCCCTAATGTGAGAACGAACTGGAAGTAAGATGTGAAGACCAGCATAACAATCATTGCCCCGAATATTGCTTGGAAGTTAGGCACAAACCTATACCAACCCTTTGTTGCTATATCACAATTTACTTCCAAAATGTCATGGCCCAAAACAACCAACATTTATTATCTCACAGTTGCTGTGGGTCAAGAATTCAGGAACAGCTTAGCTGGGTTGTTCTGGCTCGGACTCTCTCAAGTCTCCAGGCAGAATGCCGACTGGGGCAGTGTTGATCAGAAGGCTTGACCAGACTGGGAGACCATTTGTCACCACCTTATAAATGGAGGTCAATTTGTGAACATATTTTCAAACCTCACTACTCCTCAGACTGGAAATCAGAATGGATGGAAAAAAAAAAAAAAAAAAGATCTGCATTTCAAAAACAAAAAAAAAATGAACTGGTGGAAAACAAACCAGAGCCCACATGCTGGTAAGATAAGATGGTAGTTACAGGCCAGAGGGCTGGGAGGTTGTTCCCATCTATTAAGCGCTGAAGTGTAATTCTTTTTGCTGAAGGGGGCAGGGGCTCGGTAAAATTCATGGTTTTAGAACTAGAAACATGCAGCTGACAATCTTTTTCTGTTATTAATTTCTTGTCATTTTCCCTGCCACTGAGCAAAAGTTCTTTTGAAAATACACTTCTTAGATGTGACTCAAGAAAGGGGTTTGACAATAACCTGGTGATTGCCTGAGGGAAGGGGAGGAGGGGGGAGGGCGAGAGGGAGGGGAGGTGGGAGAGGGCACCAGCATTATGGACACACTCAATGGTTTGGTGTTTACCTGGAGAGGAGGGAGGAGGGGGGGG
>PVKE010004646.1:0-40386 GCA_004027555.1 Craseonycteris thonglongyai
ACACACACACACACACACACACACACACACACACACACACACACACACACACACACTGATGTCCTCTTGTTGACTGCAATTCACCTTTCAATGTATGGAGCTCTTTTTGAATCCTAGAGATCTAGACTCAAAGAATGTGAGTGTTAGAAGATACCTTAGTTTCATTCCACCCTATCTGATTCATCAGCCCATTGTTGGTAGGCCATCACTCAAACTCTTAATAGAAATAGTGAACAGGACAAACAGATGAGGTTAACTTGTGGTCTATGTATTAGTTCCCAAAATTGCATGCTGAATTTAGACTCCCTGTGATTTTTTTTTCTGGGAAGATGGTTGGTAACAATTGTCAAAGTTTTAAAGGAAACTAGTATCTTAAAAAGTTAAGAACACTTCAAAGTAGAGAACTTCTTCCAGGTTGAATTCAATAACCTCTTCGAGGAGGGCTTCCCAAGTGACTATAAATTCATATAACTGTCATCTAGACCAGGTGATTTTTGTCTAGAATACATGGTAAATGTTCTTGTAAGATGCCTGGCCAAGATGAAAGTTTGCAGTATTCTTCTTCTTCTTCTTTTTTTTTTTTAATTGTAAAATTTATTGGGGTGACATTGGTTGGTAACAGTTATATAGTTTCCAGATGTACAATTCTACATTACATTGTCTATGCCTTGCATTATGTGCTCACCACCCAGAATCAAGTTTGCAGTATTCTTGATACCCCTGGATATTGAAAAGGAATAATTATGCCCTTAAAAATAGAAAAGAAACTGCAATATGCTTAAGCAGGAAGTGGACCTTTTATAAAGTGCCTTTTAAAAAGTAAAAAAAATATGAATATTAAAAAGTTTACATTGATATCTCATCTTTGTTTTAAATTATAAGCCCAAGTATTAGTCACCAAAACCTTACTCTTTGCTCTGCAGGAACCTATGAAAACAGGTGGGATGTTGATCCATAGCCTGTATACACCTAGCACTTACCTGTTGTAAGTAAACTGGGAGTTTCTCTAGGTCAGGGGCCTTTGCAAGTCCTTAATTCCCTAGCACTAATCCCAGTGTCTGGCAAAACTAGACTCTTAACGGTTTATGCATTGAATGGAATGATTTAGCTGAAACTGCCTATAATTTAGTATTCCAGTAGTGGGTTGTTTATTTTAGTTAACCTTATGTCAGGTACCTTTATTTTTGGTAAATTGTATAAAAATGCAATTGTACAGAGCACCTAATCAATAAACAATGAAAAAGAAGAATAAGAGACCATAATAAAATGTGATCTATAGGGAAGTGAAGAGCCCATTTAAAAATTATGAGCTTTATTATGTGTGAAATAAAATATATATATATATAGCTTAAATTAAAGTGTTGCTTAATATAAGGCCCTCATATGTTGTTATGTAGAGTAGCCATTGGTCTACATGAAGTGGAAATGGATGATTTTACATACATAAAAAGAGAATTTTAGACATTGGAATCTTAGGTAGGTTGATTGATATAATCACCAACACTTTACAGATAAGGAAAACTCAGGTCCTGATAGTGAAGTGACTTTCCTAAGACTGTACACTCAGAACAGTAGTACTCTTTCCAACAGATGGTGGTGCCTACTTCATGCTTAAGAAAAAAATCTTCTACATGTTAAAATTGTAAGATTAAGTAGAGTTTATTTCTAGACTGTATGAAGTAGCTCAGTTGCCCCAGGATTATTTTAGTATATGTGTCACCCTCATCATCTTACAGAATAAGAACATAAGTCTATGCAGCTTGGTTTTATAGGACAGTCTCTATGCATGGGACATTTTCCGAGAGGATTTTAGAGATAGTGAATGTGATTATTAAAAAACAACAACAACAACAAAAAACCATCTAATAAAGCTAGGAATGTTGAGAGACATTCAGAGGACATCCATACCTTCTTAAAAACTGTCTCTTGGGGGCCCCATTAGAGTTAGAATCCTGTCTTGAATGACAAGGGAATTGACCCAGTCTAGTGGTTCTTACATTGTTGTAATGAATCTTCCTTGACTTTTTTTCTCCAAAAAGCCAAAGTCACTGCCTTTGATTGATGCAAGTATGATATTCTTGTCTCCCCAACCTAGAATCTAAGTTTTTCTTATATTCCAAGAGTGATTTATTCAGTAATTAACTTCACATTATATTGGAACAGTTTGGGTTGTTGAGGTAGGAAGGAGAGGACTGACTCATTTCCAGTTTGTTTGGGCTACACTGATGTTATCTTTCAAACTGCTAGTGAAATGAGAAAGATTCCTGGGTTTTTGTTGTTGTTTGTTTGTTTGTTTGTTTGTTTTTAAAGCCGACAGCATCCGGTATTCCCAGGCAGTCTCCCATCCAAGTACTAACCAGACCCGACCCTACTTAGCTTCCAAGATCAGAGGAGATCAGGCGCGTTCAGGGTGGCATGGCCATAGACAGATTCCTGGTTTTTACATCAGAGATGCCAAATGTGTGATGAAGACAGATGTTGTTTTACTCTTTTAGAGTAATGGACAAAAAAGACATCCCATTGCCCTGTAACTTTCAGATCTTCTGTAACCTTTTTAAACAAAATGAGAGAAGTTCCTACTTGTACCCAAGGGAAGAGAAAGTTAATGAATAGAAAAGACAGAATTTACTTAGGAAAATAGTGGAATTAAGCTCTGGACAAAGCATGCATCAGTGATGCATAACATTTTTGTTAATTGGGTCTTAACAGGTTTCTGACTCATGTGGTAATCATTGTAGAAGTGGGTCATACTAGACCATGCCAGCAGCATATCCCGCAGCTAAAGAACTCTTACCTACTTGTGCATGTACACCTGAGTGTCTGGAGGCGTACATTTCTATAGCTTAATTTAGGTTCCACGTACACTTCAGTGGTTAAACCTGAGCTAGACGCAAAGAGTTTGTTTCCATTAAGAAAATGAATCTTTTATGTGGACCAAGGTCAGGTTAGTTAATTTGTTTGCTTTTATTGGAATAACTTTTCCCATTTCAATTCATCACTTTATTTTAAGTGGTTCTACTAAAATACCCATTAAAGTCCCTTACATTTCTAAAAGACTAGGGTATGACAGGTTCATGTGACTTTCTTTTTAAAGGCGCAAAGGTAGCTTTTCCGGTCATCAACCTATTTTTCCTTCTCTGTAATTTCCCAACAATGAGGGAACATTTTATATAATAGTAGTATGAGCATTAAAAAAAATTGTTTTTAAAGACCATGGAGGATGCAGGGATGGCTCAGTGGGTTGAGTGCTTGTCTTGCAGCCCTGAGGTCCAAGGATTGAATCCCAGCTCTGACCTGTGTGGACACATATGCTGAACTGGGGTATGCCCCCATTTTGGGAGACTCCTGGTTCGGCTCCTGCCCAGGGCATGCTTCCCATGTGGGAGGTCCCCATCTGGCTGGGGGCATGCCTCCCATGTGGGAGGCTCCTGGCCGGTTCTTTGCCCTGCTCAGCTCCATGCCCACCTGTGAAATGAAACTATGTAGAAAACTAATGACGTACAACTAGGGAAGAGTGCTCTGGGACCTCCCCTTTCTCTCTATTTCTCTCTGTCTCTGTCAAAAACAATAAAAATAAATCTAAAAAAAAAAGACAAAATGAAGTTTTCACAGGGAACAAGATTTATTAAAATCGACTGATAAATGTTTCTTGTTAAAATAATATACCGTATTTTCCAGTGTATAAGACGACTGGGCGTATAAGACGACCCCCTAATTTTACAGTTAAAACATAGGTGTAGGCCTATATTCGCTGTATAAGACTACAGCCTCGGAAGTGGGGGGGTAGTCTTATACAGTGAATATAGGCCTAAACCTATGTTTTAACTGTAAAATTAGGGGGTCGTCTTATACGCCCGAAGGGTAACTGTTTTTCCTAAATTCTTCCATTTCGGCCCACTCCACCCTTTTTCCATTGATGTATTTTCCAGCAACTCAAAGTTGACTCCTGCTAGTAAAATAACTAAATGTGATGTTATTGCTCTAATTAGTGGTGACAAAAGATCAATTAATGTTATAATTAAAAACAGTGTCTAAATCTGTTGTTTGTGGTGAACAAATGTGACAATTACTTTGTTCTCTGACATAGATGTGTTGAATTTCCATCCTAGATTTTAAGGGAGTGCATTTTAGCATTTAGTGCTGATGCACACATTTAACTGTGGGCTGTAGGAACAAGGCAAGCATATTAGGGAGAGAATAGGGCCCCTAATGTCTTAAGTTAGAGCCATATTTTAACATACTTGACACCTTTCCTTGCTTCTGGGTGCTATATCAGCAACTTGTACTCACTGGGTTTGGAGCCTTATGCTTTTAATATTTTATCACTAAATGCTTAAGTGTTTATGTTTCAAAAAGAAAAGGAAGGAAAGATTCCCACTCGAAATCTCAGACCACATAACAGTAGAGGATAACCATATCATTGATGATTTTGGTTCCATGTATAGCAATTATTAAGTTGATGGGGCAGAATAGAGATTTTTGCAATCTTGTTGGATTTTTCTTCTGATTCAGAGAAAGATGTTTTTCATACATTGAAGCCTGGGAAAGCTATGTTAGTGTAAAAAGAGTAACCGTATCTCTTTTCTGAGTTGTTGCCAAGCAGATGTAGACTTTTGGAACGTGACCAGAAAACTTGTACAGCTGATACTTTGGTGACTTATTCCTACTTCTGGCTTTATTGGCACCCATTAAAAGAGCAGAGGAACATGGTTTTTGTGTTGGTAGGTCACAATTTTATACATTGCTTTAGAAGCAATTAAATATAGGTAAACCAGATGATTGAAATGAAGTAAACCCAATTTGCTTTTTGAGAATAGCAGTGAAGATATGACAGCCTTTGCTTATGAAAAGAATCAAGAAAATTTATCTAAAAAGTTCTTTGAGAGATTAGCACTGAATGTCAAACAAGGTAGTCTACTATGATTACTAAATTAATCTCACCTTTTAACTTCATCCCATAAATGGATCCTGCTCAGTGTATCTACTTGGTTTAATTTTAAATTCTTAGATTACTGGTTTCCAACATTGTGTTTTGATAGTCTTTCCATGGTGTTAATGTTGTGATTAAAGGGAAAATAGCAACAATCTCAGGTTTACAAATTTATGAGAAGATGAGCATTTTCTGTAACATCAGGCCCAAACATCAAGGTTTAATCTCATAATCTCAGGTAATTTGGTAGCAATTGAAATCCTGTAGGTCTAAAATATAGTGTGCTTTTGGCATGAATGATAAAAGAAGGAAAATAGTTGAATATGTTGACTTTGTTGCTGGCCAAAAAAGACAATTAAACAAGGATAAACAAAGAAACTAAATTCTTTTTTTTTTTTTTTTTTTAAGGAGGAATTGGAAGATGAGGTGTAATATAACACTTTAGATATATATGTTAAAAACTTAAATCATAGCTCATATTAAAAGATTGCTGAACATGGCTGAGGGTATATATGTCAGATTTTCTTACACAATAGTGGGTCTTTTGTTTCAGAGCTCACTCTTGGCAAGAAACTTCCTACCACTGTGTTAATTTCCTGTCGATCTTTCATTCAGCAACAGAACTAGCGATGGGGAGCAGACATTCCTGCCCCCTCACCACCCCTGCCCCCCCGCACCCCCCACCCTGTCCCCCCCGCACCCCCCACCCTGTCCCCCAGGCCTTTTAAAGCTGTGCTTTGTGTAAATTAGAAAGAAGAAAGAATAGACTTTTACCAGACAAGATGTCCGTGTGCATTCTTGAAGATCCTGTGTGTGTGCTTAAAATGATCCTTAAAAAAAGCCCTCTCCATAATTTTGAACCTCTCCTTTTTCTAAAGATTTTTATAGCCATTTTTACCCCCTTCTGAGCCTGTGAACAAAAGTGTAACTCAAATAGATGTTACTTTGCTATTTACTTAGATTGTTTTAAAAGGGTTGCTGTGTGGAGGAATGAGGAAGGAAGCGAGGTGGGAGTGGCTGGGTTTATTTGTTCTGTTGACCTAATGAGTACAGTTCTTAAACAATAATAAATATTTATATGTGATCTTAATTTTTAATGAGTCTCACAAACTGGCTGGTATAGAAAAGTGTAGGAAAAGCCATATATATTAAACTATACATATTGTATATACATGCATATGGACACTAGAATGTTTTAGGATGGAAAAGACCTAATTGATTTTACACACTGTTGTTTTTCTAGTATCCAGAACAGTGCCTTACACATAACTAGCACTCAATGAATATGTTGAGTTAAAAAAAAAAAAAGAATGTAATTAGGCAGTATCATTGTACAATGGGATAGATAGCATTAGATTAGAATTCAGAAGTCCTGGAGTCTACTTTTGGCTGCCATTAATGATGTGAAATTGCTGAAGTCATTTAATGTCTTTGCTCCTCTGTTTCTTAAAAATTGGAGAGAATAAGTACCTGCCTTTCTTGCTTCCATGGTTTTTCTTCTTCTTCTTTTTTTTGAATGATTAAATGGTATGTAAGGTATACAGTAATGCTTTGGAGACTACAGAGTGCTTTAAAGAAGAATGTGTGTGTGTGTGTACAGACAATCCTTTATCTCTTTATTTCTCAATTTCTTTTCTTAGGAAAATCAGATTATTTAAATCCCATTATGTTTAGCTCTCCTCTGTTTTTCCTAAGCCTCTGTATTCCATTACCTCCAGTAAATCAGAAAAAGGTGGTGAGTCAGGCTATGACAGATGGCGAAGTCTGCTTTTTTCTCATATCTGTTTTATTCTGTGGGACTCTAAAATTTTGAGTACATCTATCTCATGAAGTTTATTAGCTAGTTCAGCTATGATATAACATATGACTTGGGGGCTCTTAGATATGACCACTTCTAGTTATTTGATTACTAAGTTAATGTATGTATTGTTTTTTATATTTTTTAAAATATATTTTTATTTATTTATTTATTTTTGACAGAGATAGAGAGAGAGATACAGAAACAGAGACAGAGAGAGAACTGAACTGGGGGAGCTCCCAGTTCAGCACATGGTTCTGCACGGGCCGGGGCCGGGATTCCATCCTTGGTCCCCGGGGCTGCAAAGTGAGCGCTTAACCCACTGAGCCATCCCGGCTTCCCCAATGTATGTATTGTTAATACTGTAGATTGATAATCATGAATTTAACAGAGTCTGGCTAAATCCAGTGTCATGGAATTAGCTATAAAGATACTTTAAAAAGAAAAAGTGTGTGTGTGTGTTGAGAATAATAATTCCCAAAGCTGTACATCTGGAACGGAAAAGTATAAAAAGTAATTAGGTATTAACAAAGGGAAAAGAGGTTATCATCGTCATCGGGACAATTGTTTTTAATTTTCGAAACTCCTCAAAGCTTTATACTCATGCATTCTTCAGTTATTTTTTGAATTAAATATAAATTTTGTTTAAGGTTTGAATTAAGTATTGAGTAACAATGTAGGGTGTCCCTTCAGATTAATATATTGTCTTAAATTGGAAAAAAACAAAACAAATTATGTGAAGGCTACAGTGACATTAGTAGCATTGAAGAACTTTAGATTTGGAACTAGACTTTAATAGGGTGGTAGAACTTTTGAATTTTAAGAGACTATTTAGTCTACTCTTCATTTGGCTCTTGGAAGAACAGACCTAGATGGCCCAAGCCAAGAATCTTTTGAAAGGGCAAAGCTAGGTCTTTAGATTTCCAGATTTCTGCTATTCTTTTACTTTTACCCAGTGGTTTAATTTTCTTAAAACTAAAACAATATTATAAACTCCATTTAGGAGAGCTTTTCAAAATATTGTTAATGTTGAATGCCTTAACCCTACATTTAATAACGACAGTCACTCAGGTTAACAACTTGAAACCTGACTTTCAGATTAACAAACCAGTGATACCTCTGTACCATCACTGGCTGGTCATAGCCATAAATTACACATTTTAAATCTGAAAGAATGTAACTAAGTTTCCCCCCCACACCACACACACACACTTTTTTAAATGGCAGGGGTGGTTGGCAACCCTCCATTGTCAATTGCATCCACACATGCAGCTTAAAATATATGCTGTTTATTGAAAGAGTTGTTCAGTTTAAAACCTCTGGAGATATATTATGCCATGTAATATGCTTGCATTTGTCCATGCATTCTTTTTAGAAACCTGATCTTGTTTATGTCTGCTTTTAACAGATAGGCTAGGTTAAGTTATGTTGAACATATTGTACTGAGGCTTGATTCACCATGCTGCAGCCTGGCTTTCTTCTTTGATTAGCTTTAATCAAACTCTCCGCATTCCATGACCTTAATAAAGCTATTTTTCCTGACAACTGAAGACTATCTTAACAAGCACAACTCATCTGTGCTGAAACTAAGGCTGAGTTAAGATGGGGTCTAGGTCCTCATTAAAGTACACAGCATGGAGTAGAAGAGGAAATGATGAAATGGTGCTGCTTGAAACATCTCTTCTTTAAATTTAATTAGACAAATTATATGCAAACCAGTAGATGCTCTGGGAAGGCAATCAACATTAGGGCTAATAAAAAGCTTGGATAGTATAAAAGGGCTGGGGGGAGTTGTGATAGAACCTTTGTAACGCTCTTATGAGAGGTAAATCAATCCCCATTGTTAAATGTAGAAACTAGATGAATTTCAACATTGACTTAGAAATTAGTTTTATGATGCTGTTTTAAGTACAAAAATGCACTTTATACTTAAATCTCTTAAAGTTTGGCATGTATACAAATGAGCAAGATATTTTATGAATACTTTGTATGTAAAGTATCCATATAAACTTTATATATATAAAGTATTTTATACACTGGTAGACACAATTATGGTCTGACTTTGGAGTTTGACATACCAGGATTCAAATTCTAGTAAGTTCTCCTGCTCGCTCTTTTTGTGTGTGTATATGTACATGTGTGCATGCTACTTCACATCTGTGAAATTCAATTTCATCACCTATAAAATGAGCAAAATAATTCTTTTCGTGAAAGGCTTTGTAAAAATTTCATAAAATTAGATTATAAGTACACAATGCTTGACTCAATATTTGGCACATAATATGTGTTTTAAAATAGGTGCCTTATATTTAAAATAAAGTTTCACTTAGTTAAGAGTGTTTTCACATGAACTATAAATACATGAGAATCGCATTATGGATCAAGGTCATTTTAAGGGAAAATGCTAGAGGATAGAAGCTTATAGGTTTTGAAAAGCATGGTGACTCAAACATAGTGAATTGTTTAAAGCCAATGGGAGAGATGTTTCAGAAGTTTGAAATATGTATTAAATACTGCATGCTAAGCAACTTGTATACCTTTTTATCTCATTTGATATTGAAACAAATATGCAAAGTCGGTATTACAGATAAGGAAAAGATTCAAAAGTTGTGTGTTACCAAGGAGAAGTCAGAATTGGAACTTAGGGTAGGCTTGGGGCCATCAGATGGAAAACTGGTACAGATTTGTGTATCACTTTTAAAATCAGATTTGCCGTATAAGTTACCGGGATACACCATTCTCACTTCTTTTTCATCCTTGGATGGATTATAAATAAACTTATTTTGTGTTGTGTTTAAACCTCAGTTCAATTGATTTTGGACTGTGGTTCTCAGCCTTGGCTGCTGTCTTAGCATCATCCCTTGGGAAGGGATCCGGCATCAGTATTTTTAAAGCTCCTCTGCTGATGCCAGGTGTGCAGCCAGGGGAAGAGCCTGCGTTCAGCTGTGCCTACCTCAGACACTAGGTGTTTTGGTTGTCCTTGGTGTTAAGCCCAAGTGTCAGCAGTGATTTGTCAGAGTTAGTTATGATCCTCCTGCTTGCTTAGAGGAAGAAATATAGAAGCCCTGAAGGCTCTTCCAGTTGTGATAGATGTTGCTTACTCATTAATTAGCATGTAAAAATTAAATATTCTCTCATCTTCTTAGCTCATTTTTTCTTTTTTTTTTTTTTCCAGTTGCAAGAGGCCTGATTAGGAGTGAAGAGTGGGGGAAAGAAAGAAAGAAAAGTAATTATGGCAACTTTCCCTCTTGAAAGAACTAAGGAGCAAGAGCATTCTTTGACTTATTTTTAGTAAAACAAAAATTATTTTCAAAAGACATTGGCCTTACCTCTGTTTCGTTAGAGGTAGAAAGGATCTTTGTGGTCAGACTGATTTGTGGTCAAACATGGGCTCTCAGTTTCTAATAAAGAATTAGTCATTTTAAACTTTCAGAGTCTCTGTTTCCTAATCTATAAAGTAGAACTAACTCTGAACTCATTTAGTTACTCTGGGGATAAAATGAAGAGAAATGGTTTGCAGAGGACAGCCCAGAACCTGACCTGTGTAGCTCCTGTGGTGAGGTTACTGAGACACAAGTATCTTTGGATACTGGTCAGATTGGGCATTTACCCAGAGGGATCTGTGAGACTTGATGGTTCTGCAGAGCAAGGAGATTTGCAGCTGACTCTTTAAATCTGGGATGCTGCTGTTCAGAGAATTTGTTCCTTCCCTTAAGAGATTCCTGGGTATCTCTTACAGAGCAGAAAGTAAGGGAAGAAATTCGGATACCTGCCCTGAAAGCTAGTCTGAGGAGTTAGTAACTGATACGGATCAGCATTCCCTGACTTGAGATTTCATAATTCTCTCTCTTGTCTCAATTCTGAGTCATTGGAGCCTGCCCTGGTGGCATTGTTAATGAACTCAGACAGTTACTGGGAAATGATCTTGTCTTTCCTCTGCCTTCAGGCACAACATCATCTAAATTACCCCAAACAAATGTATTTCCAGTCTTCTTTAAAAAACTATGTAATGAACTTAACTATTAAGAAGTTCATTCTAATTTCTAATGTTGATAAGCATCAGGTTAAGCATATTTCTACTCCCGCCATCATTCACAGAGTTATGATTGTT
Organism: Craseonycteris thonglongyai; assembly: GCA_004027555.1. Taxonomy (NCBI): domain Eukaryota; kingdom Metazoa; phylum Chordata; class Mammalia; order Chiroptera; family Craseonycteridae; genus Craseonycteris; species Craseonycteris thonglongyai. The sequence continues at coordinate 10,840 of PVKE010004646.1, forward strand.
TTTATACCTTTTAGGGGTTTTTACGAAGACAATTTTGTTATCTCCTAAGGGACTGCATTTCCAGGATGTTTTGAGACCGCATCTCCATGGTCTGGTGGAAATCCAGATGTTAGACTCCACCAAACTTGAGTGACACCCAATAAATGGTGATAGAAATATCCATGGAGGTAGAAGCCTGGAGACCATTCACTCCCTATGCTCTGAATCCTTGTATGACCCCGAGACAGCCAGGCAGTGGGAATGCACGGCTGAGATAAGTATTGAAAATTGGCCAGTGTCCTTTTTCTTAAAACATAACTCCCTCCTTTACACTTTTGTGTGCCTCTGCCCTGAAGGCTACACAGCCTGTTACATACTGATAGTTAAGTAAATGCATTTCTTACCACTGCCTACAGAAAAGACCTAAATTTTTTACTGGCCTCTAGGATGTTGCTAAGTATCTGGCTTGTTTTTCTTTACTGAGCTGGAGGGAGAGGGTGGAGAAAGGCAGTATACACTATCTGAATTTGCATTATAAAAATATAAATTTTATACTCCAGGATAAATAAAAATTTTACAGTAGATTTGCATTGTTCCAAGACTAATAAGAAATTATCTTGTTCTCAGTTGCAGAAAGCTTTACATATTTTCTGTAGGGAAAAAACTGCTATTTATAAAGTAGCGTTGGATATGGAGAATCTGGTGATGAAAGGGATAGAACGTTTTCAGACTGTTTTACCCTTTTGGAATGTAGCATGGGAAAGTTCATTTCAAAAACACTATACCTCTGGCCATTTTGGCAAAGTTGGGGACAGAATTCTTAATGAAAGGAAAATGATATGAAAATCCTCATTTTCTGTTAATTGTAGACAGGCTAGGAATGGGGCATCCTGCATTTAGAATTAGAAACATCATTATATTATACAAAGGCAGGGTGGGAGAAACCTAATTTGACAGCAGTTCATGTGAAAACAACCCAAGAGTGTAAGTTGACCACAAGATTAATAGGGGCCAGCAGTGTGACATAGCCGTTTAAAAACCTCATGCTGTGTTGGGCTGTGGTCAGACCACAATTGGAATTTTTTTTGCCTGGTTTAGGATACAAAATGCTAAGAGGAATGCTAACAAAATGGAGACCTGGATGGTAATGGGTCAGAAGATCATATCATAGGCGGGGTTACAGAGGCTTCGGAGATTCCTTAGAAAGACCTTAAAAACAAGCTTAAATATTTAAGTGCCTGTTGGGCTATCCTTTGTTAGGACAGAAATAGGAGAGTCTTTCTCTGGAGCTTGAAACCCACATTCCACATGAAAAACAAACAAAACAAAAACAAGAACCTGAGTTAACATCTTGCACTGCCTGACTCATTTTTCCATCAAATCTGTTCATCTTAACTGTGTTTCAAAAATGAGTGGCTGTCACCGTTCTTCACCCTCTTATCCAAACCAGAAATCGGGCGTCATCTTTCACTTGTCCCTTTCCCTCAAGGAGAAAAACATTGTATTTGAAGTTAGCACCTATGGTACTAGGCTTTAGCTTATCTCCAATAACTCAGTTGCTGATAGCTCTTGGTGGAGAGGCGATACTTTTAAACTTGTTAATTTCTTAAGAGGTTTGAGCTATTTAATATGCAGTGATGCCAGAGGAAAAGAATACTGGCATTACTCACAGCAGAGGAAAAATTTTTTATATCCATTTTGGGGGCTGAGGTGAAGTTCTATGTGATTCAGCACAAAGATATTCTATATAACCCTAAATGCCTTCTGCTTCCTCATCTGCTTGTTTTGACCTGTTTAATTTCCACACCAAAAATAGTTTCATTAGCACTGTGATCATGCTTGGAAGACAGTAGCTAACTGATGTAATTAACTGATGTGTCAAAGGCTATTGGTTTATTGCATATGCCCACCATCTTTCCTGGTGGGATGATATGCTTTCTGCTGACATACTGGATCTGCAAACGTGCCAAATTGCCAAATAATCTTCTAGGTAACGATGTGGTGTTTGTGGTGATTCCACTTATATAGGCAGAATGGTGAGATCTGTTACTGTGTTTTGCACCTAAAATGCAACTGGCCAGATGCGATTTGTTAAACAGTTAAAACAGAAGAAGAGAAGGCAGTTTAGTTTTGGGCCCTGGGCCTTGGTGAGGTTCTTTTCCTGTTTTTCTTTTTTCTTCTTTTTCTTTTTAAATCTGTGCTTTTGGCATGCTAATGAATACATTTATTCTCCACAAGAAATTTTCATTTAAGAAAGAATTTGAAAACATGAAGTGCTCAATCCATATCTCCTAAACAACTAAAAAGACTGCAATTCAAATGAGAAATTATGTTGCAAAGAAGAAAAAAGTTGTTTATTATGGCTCAAAATTTAATCACCCAAGGGCTGTAAAGTTAAAAATAGACAATTCTGCCTTCTGTTTATGGTAAACTTGGCTGAGTCCCGGCAAATTTCAAAGCTGAACATACTGTATGTTATTTTTGCTTAATTTTAGATTCCACATTTTAAAAATTATTTCTTACAAGAAGCATATTTCAGGATATAAACTTAGCCTGAAGAACAGTATTCTTAATTTCTGCCCATATTGACTCCTTTGAAAAATAGTAAACTATGGTTTTGGGATTTTGCTATTCCCAAGAGTCCAAAAGGGTACCTTTCTAAGTCTTTTATATTATGAATGAACACAGGAGTACATAATTGTAAAGGCTACTTTCTTCTTTCTTGTTCCCTTATTGTAATTTTAGTTTTATTAATAGTATAAGTTGAGGCAAATATACATGGTACACACTAACTTTCACTGAAGTGTTTTCTGAGGGAGAGGAATCTTGTGTTGCCTTTAGTTTTTCAGGGAAGGAGATGGGAAGACACAGATGAGACTCTCGTGGCATTTGGAAGGTGTCTGCGCCTGTGCCAAGAACTTCAGAGAGTGCCTGGGATAGAGCCTCCCACGTATAGCTACCGGACAGTGCAGCTTCTCTTCTGATATGTTCACACCTGCTTGGAGAACCGCTTTTGTGGTGACTGTTTGGCCCAAGAGCAAGTAGGCTTGTTGATTCACCCTTCTTCATGCCTCTTCAGAGAGGAGCACCTGGCTTCACCTCTTTACATAACTCTTGTTGATTCTTGCCCCTGAGTTCTTCTATAGCTCTGTTTGGGCCTTTCCTCCCACGATTTTTAGATCAAGTCCTTTGCAACGGCAAAACAATCTAGGGAGGGGATTATTTTTTTAAACCCATTACTCAGTGTGCCATCTAAGAATCAAACATGCCCCACAGAGTGAATGGCATACTTGGTAAATATTTGCTAACTATTGTTGCATGAATGATTATCTACTGAAGATCAAGATTTTTGTGTTGACCCTGACAGAGGTATGTGTGTGATGAAGTTAATCATAATTATCATTGAAGAATTATTACCATGTGCCAGGCACATAGCAGAACACTTCATATATGTTATTTCTGATCTTCCTAAGAACCCATTTTATAGAAGAGAAAACTAAACTTTACTAAGTCAGGAACTTGATCAAGGACATTCGGCTACCGGTATATAGAATTCTCTGTGTAGAATCTGTACTTATTGTGGAATTAGCACTAATCCCATGTTCTTTCCTATATGCTATGTCACTATGATTGAGAAAGGTTGTGCTAACAGTACCCATACATTGACAACATGCCTCTGAGCAGCCAAAGGATATGTCACAACATTCATTAAGGTGCTCACACCCTTGATCATGAGATTATCTCCCAGGCTCTAGTCAGACCTACTTGTACTTAGTTTGCACATAATTTTAATAAATCTGGTTATCAGTTTTTCAAATGCACAGCAGATTCATTCATTCAGTCAATATTTTCTGAATACCTACTGTGCCAAGTATTTTTCTAGATACAGTGAGGGGGGAAAAAAAAAAGGATTTTTGGCCTAAAGAGTTTTACATTGCAGGTTTCTGCATTACTGGTTCTCAAAGTGTGGCCCCTGAATCAGAAGCATCAACTTAACCTGGAAACTTGTTAGAATGCACATTCTTGGTCTCCACTGAATCAGAAATTTGAGGGTTGAGGACCAGCAGCCTGTTTTTAAGCAAGCCCTCTAAGTGATTTTGATGTACACTAAAGCGTCTTATACAGCGAATATAGGCCTAAACCTATTTTTTAACTGTAAAATTAGGGGGTCGTCTTATACGCCCGGTCGTCTTATACGCCGGAAAATACGGTATTGTCCTAGAAGGCTTACAGCAACGTTTTTGTATTCCCATGGCAGGTAGCTCTGTGGAAAAACGTTTGTCACCAGATTTAACTCAACTTGTGTGCATGTGTGTATGTGTGTGTGTGTTTTTGAAGTCTGACCTCATGGTGGCAGTTAGTGATGGGCAAAGCTCAGATGCTGAGCTCTTGCTGGGCAGAGGCACTGGGTCACTTGGACATAGGAAGACTATAGGCCCTAGAGTCAAATGTACATGGACAGAGATTCTTACTTTGCCAAGAAATAGCCACCTGAACTCAGAAGAATTATGAAACCTCTCCAAACCTTAGTTTTCTCATTGTGAAGATGAAGATGATAGTAATTGGACCATCTCTCATACTTAGCACAGCTGCTGGGTACAAAGAAAATGTTCAATAACTAAATTTTTTTTCTATATTTAGGATCTAGTACTGGGCTTGGCACAGAGTAGGTGTTCAGGGAATGTTCTTTGAGAAAATGGATGGATGTTTATTTTCCTTTGTGTTAGTCATTAGCCTAAGGCTTGCAGCTATTTAATTTTTGCCCTCTGTCCATTATTAGCAAGGGAAATTAGAATAATGAGACCCAGCATTGGGACATACCTGACATACAAGGTCCTTTTGGAAATGTGTGTATATGTGTGTGTTAACCTGTCTTGGTTTAACCACTGCTGTTACTTAGTTCTCACCAGTCTAAGTATGATGTTGCCTTCCCCTTAGCCTTAACTTTGGAGTATTTCAAATGCCTATAAAATTTTATTTAATTAAGGGGCTCTCATATCTGCCCGTAGATATTTTATTCTTGAAATATTAGTGGCATTATTAATAAATCTAAGGGACTCAAATATCTGCCTGTTTTGTGATATTTTAGCACTAAGCCAAGGAGAAAAACTCTCAAGGAAATTAATGCTTTCTTCAAGCATGAGAGGAATACAGCCATATCACCTGGTTTCACTGACTTTAACTTTGAACTTTTGTTTTGCCATTTTTATTACACATCACATAGTATGGCTAAAATCAGAAGTAAACTTAATTATAAGAAAACTGTTTTCTCAAAGAGGAGACTTAGAGATTATTCACCAATAATCTCTTATCTCTAGATTTTCATTAATTCATAAAATATTACGGAGCACCTACTACACACCTGCCATTGTTTTAGGTGTTGGGGATACAGCGGTGAAGAAATGGGATCAAAATTCCTGCCCTCCAGGTCATTGGCTATTTCCTTCTTCACACGTGGGAGTGTGGGTTTGTGTCTCTGGAGTACAGTTATACAAAGGTGAACTGGGGTCAGCTGGACATGGCAGAGCACTCAAATAATAATTCCTGGACACTAGACACTTGCTCACTTTTGGTCTTACAAATTGAACTATTTGCAGTATTTTGCACCTGCTTTAAGTTTCTGTGAGAAGTTTTAGTCCTTCCAGTTATGAATACTGTCACTGCCATTGCTTCTCTGCTCTAGCACATCCTGAATGCCCCGGATGTGTGGGGTGAAGTCAGTGCTGATTGAACTGTTCTTCTTCATATTACTGCAAGCCCTGTGTTTTAGTTTTCTATTTCTGCTATAAAAAATTACCACAAACTTAGTGGTTTAAAACAACACAAATTTATTTTCTGGGGGAGCCGGGATGACTCAGTGGGTTACACGCTTGCTTTGTAGCCCTGGGATCTGAGGATTAAATCCAGGCCCGGGCCTGTGCAGACCCATATGCTGAACTGAGTGAGGTGTGCTCCTCATGTGGGAGGCCCCAAGTTTGGTTCTGGCTTGAGGGGGTGTACATCTCGTGTAGGACACCCCCGGCCCGGTTCCTGTCCTGTGTAGCCCCCACCCACCTGTTTGGAATGAGGCCATGTTGAAAACTGATGATGTACAACTATGGAGTCTGCTCTGGGCCCTCCCCCTTCTCTCTGTCTCTGTCAAAAACAATAAAATAAATGTTAGACACAGATTTCTTTTCTTATAGTTCTGGAGGTGGGTAGTCTAAAAACCAGTCTCTTGTCAGTGAGGCTGTTTCCTTCTGGAGACTCCAGAGGAGAATCTGTTTCTTGCCTCTTCTGGTTTCTAGAGGCTGGCTTGGCATTCGTTGGCTCATTGTTGAGGCACTCTCAATTCCTGCTTCTTTGTCCGGGATCCTAGATCCTCCTGCCTTTCTCTAAGGACTCTTGTGATTACATCATCGGGCCCACCTGGATCAGGCAGGATCCTCTCCCTTCCTCAGGATCTTTAACCTGGTCATATCTCTAAAGTCCTTTATGCTGCATAGACATATGGGGGGTGGGGGTGTGTAGTGGGGGGAAGTGGTCATTACTCAGCCAACCACACCCTGTCAGAGATTCCAGTGTCCCTGGGTTCATTGGCTAATGTGCAAGTTTTGTTGAGTAGTCTCTCCCAGTCTATAAAACTCAGCATAAAAGAGCATACTCTAAAATGCAAATATGGCTAACTTGGCAAGAATCTGTTTTATGTACATAACTGTGAAAAAAAACCTCCTCAGTCATTGCTGTTTCTTCTACAAGATTTAGCTCAAAGATTCCTCCCCCAGGAAGCCTTCCTGGGTTGCCCTGGTCTTATTTGGTGCTCCTCATTTATGATTCTGTAATGCACTGTAAGTCACACACTTCCTGTTGTAACTGTGGATTTACCTGTTGCCCACTGCCTTGTGTCCTCCCCCCTTCTCTTAAATGGTGTCTCCTTACAGGAAAGAATTGCTTCTGCTGGCCATACAGAAGATATTTGATAAAAATGTTTCAGTATTAATGAATAGATTCTCTTCTCTCATTCATTTGAAAAAATGGTTTCATGAGTATGGCCAGACTGGGTTCAGGAAGAACGGATACCATGTGGCTTGCCTAAGTTGTGTTCATGTTGTTAGAACACCTGACACTGGCTGTGAGTTAGCCGGATTTATGGATGGTTCTTTTCAAGCAAGTATAATCCTGAAGCTATGCACTGTTCTGTTCTTGATGTTTCCTTAAGTCTGCCATAAACCAGGTGGCTTCTGATTGTTTGGAAATAATGATATAAATCAAGGTGAATGATTGAGTGAATCTTTAAATTCTAAAATTAGTCACAGTGAGCAAACAACAGATGCTACGGCTAATAACTTTTAAGGTTACTCTAATGAACTCAGATCTCTGGTATTGAGATAATTTATTTTATTTCAATTTTTAAAGATTTATTTTTATTGTTTTTGACAGAGAGAGAGATACAGAGAGATAGAGAAGGGGGTGGTGGTGGAGCCCAGAGCAGTCTCCATAGTTGTACATTAGTTTGTTTGTTTGTTTGTTTGGTATAGTTTCATTCCACAGGTGGGTCATTCCACAGGGGGCCGTGCAGGGCAGGAACCAGCCAGGGACCTCCCGCATGGGAAATACTCTTGAGGTGGAAGCCAGACCGGGAGCCTCCCACGGGGGAAGCTCATCCTAGTGAGAACCTAACTGGGGGGCCACACCCCAGTTTAGCATATGGGTCTGCATGGACTGGGGCCAGGATTTGATCCTTGGACCCTGGGGCTGCAAGAGGAGTGCTTAACCCAGTGAGCCATCCTGGCACCCCCTTATTTCAATTTTTAAAAGTAGAGTCTTACTATGTGGAAAAATTTCTGTGTCCTATATAGTCATTGTGGAAAAATAATTTTGCCTTTTTTTTTTTTTAAACAGCATTCAGGCTGATTTTTATTTTTCTTTGTAAATAGATCTTGGGCTTTCTGTGTTGTTGGAAAGCATGTCACTTTCACTTGTTTTTTCCACCTGGTGGTGCTTAATGATAGCATGTGAATTTTTGTGGTCTCAGCTGCACCGAAATGTGTGCCCTGAAACTTCAGTTGGATTAAGAATGTACCTTGGTGTGAGGGCTGGAATTGGGGAATTGGGAGGACACTGGGTTGCATCTATGTTATGTTGCAATTAATATTGATGGTTGGGCAGAATTCCAACATTATCCTCATGGGTTGGCTAATGTTCAGTGTAAGCCAATGCAAGCGAGCTCTTCCCTTGCAGGTGTGAATAGTTTAATTTAGCAGGTGGATTAGAAAAAGCAACGGTTATTTTACTGTGTTCCAGTTCACATGGAACATGTTGAACTTTAACCAGTTGATTAAGGTACAGCTCATCATTGAATGGTGGTAGCATATCCTGAAACTTTGTTAACTCATCTCGTTACCTCCAGGGTCTAGCATCAGGTCTGGTACATGGTAGGTGCTCATTAGCATTTGTGGAATGAATAGAAGAATGAATGCTTGCTGTTGTAAGGCCCCTTAAAAATATGGGCTCCTGCTTACCTCTCTAGTCTTCTTACCACCTCCTACCTTCTAGCCATAATACACTATTTGTAGCTTGTTAAGTGTTCCACATTCTTTCTTCCTTTGGTCTTCTGTAGTTTTTCAGATTCCCTGTGTGTCTAACAAAACCATTAGTATCCTCTTTGTCTGGCTAATTCCTACTGGTTCTTTATGACTGAGTGCTTAGGAGGCATCATTGCTGGTATCTGATTGAAGGCCTGGCTCATTTTCATATCTCTGTAAACCTTTGGATAACAACAGGAAGCTACTGACTAGTGGAACTGTTGAAATCTGTATCTTCAATAGAATGTGGAACATGGTTGATTGCTTGCATCATTTGGATTACATCTTCCAAACTCTATTGGTACTTTCCATTTAGAAATGAGCAAAACCCGACTCTTTGTCAGGGGAACAGAAAGAGTCAAGTCAGCAGCAGATGTATTGCATTACAGAGCATCAGTATCAGGGTAAATGGGACAATGAAGGAGAGCCGATGATAAATTACCCTTAGTGTGGCTGATACCAAAGGGTATAAATAGGCAAAAAGAAGTCGAGAAATTGAACCATTTCCTTTCTAATTCAGTTTAGGAAAGTTTGGTGCATAGTAGGTCCTCAGCCAACAATTGCTGAGGATAAAAGTATAGATGAATCAAAAACATTTTTCTCTTTTTTTGGCTTTACAAAATTAAAAAAGAAATCTTTAGATAGAAAGAAATCTTTCTTTCTTTAGATAAAAAAGAAATCTTCACTTCTTTTAAACCACATAGTTGCAGCCTTAGTCTACAAGTATACTTAGTGCTTTTGCTAAAACTGTCTCTTTCTGGTTGCCTTAGTGATACAAGACTCTGGTATAGTGTAAGACTGTATGTATTGTTTTCATGTGTGGAAAAATGAAAACCAGAAGGGCCAGCTATTGGTACTGGTACTAATTAATTCCTGAGAGCTATAGAGCAGTCTTACTCTTACATTCTTAAGCCATCATGGAAAACAGCATCAGCTAATAGAAAATTAATCAGCATTTGTGACAGATAGATGTGATTCAAATCTGGGCTCAGCTGCAGGTGGGCTGTGTGACTTTGGGCAAGTTGTTCAACCTCTCTGAGTTTCCTCATCTCAGTTTTTCATTTGTTAAAATGGGGGAGCAGTATTAACTCATAGGGTTGTTTGATGATTAGAAATTATTTTGTTAAGGATTCCAGTCTATATTTGATGTTCAGCAAATAGTAGATATTATTATGACTACTGTTACTGCATTGAATGAAGTTGGCCCTTTAGAGTTTCCATGAGATCAAGGTTTTAGGTAACAGCCAAGATGAGGGCAGAACAGCTGAGTTAGACTTAAACAGTCTCTGTGTGTCTACAAAGGAGATCCTCTTTTTTTCCTCTGGGGACATTTCAGATACGTTTAAGAAGGGAACTGAGAGTGTCTTTCCTATATCTGGGTTGTTTTAGAGATGGCTACAAATTGATACTAGTTACTAAGAAAGAACTTTTAGAAATGCACATTAGGAGGTAGTGTGGAGGAAAGAGAGCTGACCCGTGTTCGGAAGGGGAGGGGGTTTGGGGGAAAGGCAAGGGTGTGTGTGGGGGGGGGGCGGGGGGAGGTCAGGGCTCTGCCCCGCTCATCTCTGTGTTCTTTACAAGTCCCTTTCTATCATTGCTCTACTCCCCTTTCTTGGGAGGCAAGGATGCTGGACCAGTCAATTATCCTGGCCTCTAGTGTGTTTCCTTCTCAAGCAAGTGCCCTTCCTGACTGGGAGTTTGACTGGGTGGCCCCAGCTGGGCTGGTGTTATTGCTTCAAAAAGTGTCAACAGAGAAATAGCTGGACATTGGAGTGTCCCTTGTGACTTGACATTTTAGGACATCCTTTTATGGTACAGTGTACCTGGCCACAAAATCTTCCAGCCTAGAAAGTCTATGAATTAATATAAACCCAGAAAAGGTTTTTAGGGCAGATTTTAAAATTCTCTTGTGGCTTGGCCATAGCAACTACTTAAAACACTAGACTTCTTCAGGGGTGTTGATAATTCTTGTCTTTGAATGGGGAATGAATTTCCCAACTTCCTAGGAATAACAACAAAAATTCTTCCAACAGACCGCAGGGTATCTAACCTCCTGCTTTATTCTCAAAGAGCCAGTACTCTTCTGTTGGCTCAAGAGCTATCAGCAGTATTGAACAATTAGACTAGAAGGAATGGTTGTGAACAGTTGTTCCCTGAAGGCTTGGAAATTAACAAAAGCCATATTAGTAAGACTGTGGAGGGAGGGGGTGAGGAGAATGGGGGCTGGAAGAGACAGTTCAGAAGTGGAGAGGGTGATTGGAGGGGCTTGTTTCCCAGATAGCTTTCAAAGAAAAGAGATTTGTGTAGTTTACTGTGGACCAGAGAACAAACACAGTGCAAGACCAGTTGATGTTCTTTTTTATCCAACAATTACTTTCTCTGGCACAGTCCTTTTAAGCTAACAAAGTGTCTTCCTTTCCTTTTTTATGGTCATTGATAGTAAGAGCCTAAGGACTCTTTGCTTCCCAGGCCTCAGGGTTGGGTGGAGAGGAGACACATCAGAGGGAAAATTGACATTTTGCAGATTTTCTTGAATTTTGTCACAGACAAGGGAAAACCATCCAGTGCATAGGGAAGGTTCGGGTTTTCATTTTAGTCTGAAGGTTATTGATTTCTTTCTTTCAAGGGGCTGCTGATGGAGGAGGTCAGAGTCTAAGAAAAGGAAGAAGCCAGGGAAAGGGAGAAAAGAAAGAATGAGATTTATGACCTCATGGATCCCAGCTTTTATGCTGTGTTACCCTTCCCAATACTGGAAGTTCATGACACCCTGAGAAACAACCATGGAACTCAGAGCACTGATCTGCATGCAAAGACGAAATTAAACAGCCCAGCAATTGCTTTGATTGAGAGACACACAGTCCTCTCCTGGATCCTGAGTGTTGTTTCCCTTCAGTTTGTCCTCTCAGCACAAAATACAGTGTTTCATGGACTGATGAGACAGGCCACCCAGAGCTACTCATGCTATACGGACGGTGGTTGATGGTGGTGCTTATAGAGGAATCATTTGAACAATAGGACTGTTGCATTATTCTCTCTGCAATCAGCCCACTGCACTCAGAACATGGAAACTTTTGCATCTGTTGCCAAAGAATACTATTAGTAGGTGTTTCTCAGATAGTCCCGTCCTGGTTCCATAACCCTGAGATAATAGTTGAAGGTCTTAAAAACTGTATGACTCTTCCATTTTTATTCCATATGGCCCCTTAGGTAACATGACCCAGTGTGGCCATTAAATGACCCTGCTTACACGTGGATTACTCAGTACAAAGCAAATTTATGGTTGTTTATTCTCTCCTCCTATCAGCTATTAGTGCCTAATCATATGGTCTATCGATCATGAGATTAATCGCCTGCTTAAAGAGGCAGCAGGTCTTGTGGAATGCTGTACTGCGCCAGACTGAACTTCAACCTTTTATACAAACTGGAGGAGTCAAAATCATCATTCACTGCCTGAAGCCCCTGGTCCCTGGGCCTCCTGAACCCCAGGAGGTAAATCCCTGCTTTTTCAAACAGTGTACTTTGTACTTCCTTTCCTTGTGTGAAACTTCACCTCATTGATTCAGGCAGGCACTTGCAAATAAAATCCTTTGCAGGGCATCCTATAACTAATGATCTAAGCTGAAAATACAAGGACTTTATTATACAAAGCCCCATAGTGCTGCCATAATTAAAGACCTTTCCATATTTCTATTATAAATGCTCATTTTGGAAGATTTATAACTGGGCCATTAAAGTTTTCTTGGGCTAAGACTTTCCAAGAATGTATGATCTGAGACCGATCCTCCATATTTTTTAATGTGTTTCTTTAAAGATAGAAATAATAAAATTAAGCGAAATTATCATATGATGGTGTATATCTACAAAGGCTGGCTAATCTTCAAATTTGAGCACTCATCCCCTGAAGTGTCTTCCGTTCCTCTCCTCTGTTCTCATTGCACTTATGAGAATGGAATCATTGTAGTGTTCCTGCTAGATTGTAATATTTGTTTCTTGGTCTGTGTCCTCTACTTGAAGGAGATGAGAGCAGGGATCTTAAATCATTTACCTTTGTAGCACTGCTTTTACCTGAGATCCTAGCCCAAGGGAAGCACTGGGTTTGTTCAGCAAATGCCCCCATCTCTAGGAATTGGGAAGCTTCCTTTCCAATCCTGACGTAATGGTAGTTAGTTAAGGTGGGGAGTGAATTCAGGCAGTGAATTTAGGCAAGTCACTTTACTTCTCTGAAAACAAGTTTCCTTACCAATGAAACAAGAGTTTGCTGAATTCAGGGCTGGCTGGTCCATCAGTGTTTGTGGAGTTGAATGCTGCCAGTGTTTTCAAAGATTTGAATTTGAACACCGTTAGATGGAACCTGGGCTTTCAAGCTTGCCATAATCTCCACCATTCCCTATTATATTATGTGGCATCAGCAGCCTGCTTCAACCATTGTCCTGTATGGTCTGTGTTTATGATTTCTTGTAGTCAATATGTTTAATATGAGATCTTTTGTTGATTTAATAAGGGCCTGGAACTCAGGTTAGCTGGGGATGCCTTTGACTGTAATTTTAATTTTCTCACTTCCAATTCTTTTATCAATAAGAACCTCAACTATTACTTTTTTTCCCCCCTATGTTTTGAAAACTTGTCTTCTAAGCAAAATAATTTGTTTTCCCATTTTTAAAGCAAACAGACATCTGTGACTGAGCATTGGGGTACAAACAAGCCATCAGCAGGAAGAATATGGAGTAGTTTTTGTGTAATTAGTTGGTTGATGTTTTAGCAAGCCTGTGCAATTGTTTCATGGGTAAGTGTATAGTTTCTGTTTGAGGTTTTGATATACTAAAAATAAGTCCTAGATTTTCTTACTTTTTTAGACATAAAGAAGTTCCAGGGACTGTAGGTGAGTGCTTAGTTTATTCTTTTATGAGTTGCTGGGTTACCCTTGTCCTCAGAGCTTCAAGTAAGTTGTTGGTCTACATCAGGGGTGTCAAACTACTGCATGCAGCCCCCGAGGTAATTTTTTGTGGCCCACGATGCTCTGAAATAAAATGAAAATAGAAAAAATTGTTATGAAGAAAATAGCGCTTAGGGGAGATGGAGGCAATACTGTACACACAAGTCCCTCGTTAACCCTTTAACTACTGAAGATGAGTATACACATGGCCCAGTGCCTTTCCTGGGGGCCTGGGGGCGTGTATAAACGCACTGACTCAGTTCTGGCGACGTTTGTAAATGTGATGTGGCCCATGTGAATCTTGCCTGTTGCACCAAATGGCCCGTGTTTTAATTGAATTTGACACCCCTGGTCTACATATATAATTCATATCTTTTAAACTGTCTCTTTACTGGTCATCTTAGGGAAGAAAGCCTCTGTAAAACCTGGCTTTTATGCTTGATGAGAAGAGCTTCCGAATACAAGTTTACACAAAGGCCTTTTGCCCATTTTTCTCCCTTTTAGCCAAGAACATTTTGGAAGGTTTGTTAAAAGGAGTGGGAGATGATTTGACACCTGACTTCCGAGCTAAGGAGAATCCTTTCTTTCATCCAAACTCAAGCGATTGGTAAATTTAAAAGCACACATTTAGATAGAGCAAATTAAAGCTCTAGCATAGAAGTTATCTGCATATATCTCAATCTTGAGGCCTGACCTTTGGCTCTTAAAGTAGTCAGCATCAAGCAAAAGTAAAGGGCTCTGAAGATAGCAACCTGATTTAACTAGATTACCACAGGGGTACAATTTAAGAAGTAGTGTCTACACTGTGGCTAATCATTTAGGACCCCGGGTTCCACTAATTTGGGTGTAGTTCTGTCTTGTTTCCTTAATCAGTTCTCACCTTGAAGAGGTTACTTAAATCTCTATAAGCCTCAATTTCCTCATTTGTAAAATAGGGATAATAGCAGCTTGTTGTGAAGAGTAAATAAGAGTAATTTACACAAAGGATTTATCATGTTGGTGACAGAATAAACAATGAATATTAACTATCATTATTAGCTAGGACGGACATAGTTGAAATATATTTCTGAGCTTTTTCTTTTTCAGGAAATTGTGTGTTTCACCAATGTGCTACTTTCAGCTTTTTAGAAAACAAGTGATGTTCAACTTTAAAAATCTAAAGGTGAAATCTTCTTACATTTTCCCCCACCTCTAGATCAATCCAAATTAAAGATTCATTGCAAATCACGGACACGTATTAGCATTAATTATTATTGGTGTGCTGGTGATAGTCCTAAAGTGAGTGCATTAAGAATTAAAACCCTTGAGAAAATGTTAAAGCCTCATGGACTCAGAGCTGGAAGGGACCTAAGAGATCATCTCCTCTAAGCCTTAATTTACAGATAAGGAAAGTGTATTTTACCAGGTAAAATAAGTTTTGAACAGTAACTATCTTACATAATAACCTTTTAATTTGTATTCTCACTGGAATCTTCACTCATTTGCCGTGTCGTGATTATTGTGGGACTTGCATGTATTTATTAGAGATCATTGAGATGTAGCATTACTTTTGTGACAATGGTGCAGGGGCAGTAATCACTATTAATGGATTCCATTATTTGCGAGAACATTTTACTGACTATGGAGAATTCATTGTGTTGATCTATTATGCCACATTTATATTATACCAGGTAGCTTAAAATGATATTCTCTATACTGTTAGGCTGAAAAATTGTCCAGTCTTGGCAGTTATCCCATCAGTAAGACCTTCCTTTGACTACTGAAAATACATAGTTCTGTTGAAAGAAACCTTTTGACTAGTTCCTAGTGCCTTGAATGTGTTTAAATCCCTCACTACTGAAATAGGAGGATTACTACTGCTATCATTGTTCTAAAACAAACTTCCTTTTGGACGATAACAGCAGTGGTAAATCAGATGTTGGAGAAAGTACCAGCTTAACTTCAGTTTGCTTTAAAAGGGTTTCCTCTTTAATTGACAAGTGTCATGTATAATAGAGCACAGCAACTCACATAGAAAAACCATATGCTGGACTTCCCGCTGGGGTTGGAGTTCTTAATGAACGTGCAAGTGAATACACTGTGGCAAAAAATTAAAGCGCCCCAACTGTGGAGCATTCATTCTGTTCACTGTGGCCAGTGTGGTGATCAGCACCAGCCTCACCCATGACCAGAGAGACCCCGATTGGCCATGTGGCTGTTTTGTAGTTGTGAGCCAGGGTGACTGTAGTCTTTCCTAGTGACATTCTGAATAATTGCACAGCTTCTAGTGTCACATCTAAGGAATAAACAAAGTTTTCTTGGTTTTGTTTTTATTTTTTAATATAAAGACAATAAATCATTTTGGGCATGTGCCAGCCTCTTCACGGAGTGGTGGTTTTCTTGCTCTGGACCACTTGCTAACATTCATAAGTTCCCTCAGTTCATAGTTCCCTTTTTTCTTCCTTTTACTCCTAAAAAGGGACCAGAACTGATTTTTTTTTTTTTTTTTAGCAGTGATGTTTACAACAGATGAACACAGTCGAATAAGCACTTAGAATAATGTCAATAGAGGAAGGAAAAAAAAGGGCTTATTATTATTAAATTAAGTAATGGATGGGTAGTGATATTTTATTTATTAAAGCTTGTCTGAGTACCACTGGAAACAGAGTGTGTTGGTTCTGAAGTGCACAGATTAGAAAGGAATGTTGAGTTTGGAAACGTGGCAGCCTGCAGCACTGTGTATGGTTTAAATTAAACCTTTTTTTGGAAAGCAGAATAGCTCTAGGCCACATTTAAGGGAAACGCTACAGCCAGTGAGCTGGCTGTGGTTTTTCTTTTACTCTGTAACCGGCCCACTTTCCCTTGTTTTAACACAGAAAAAAGACTTTGGACTCCTTCAGACCAACCACATAGCTTCTCTGCTGACCACAAAAAGGAAGCTTGGCGTAGAAACCATAGGATTAATACCTACTGTCTCTTAACCCAACAGAGTGTGAAAACTTTTATAAGAGATTTCTCTGGGCAGACTGACACTGTGGTTGGACTTTAAACATTTTAAATCAAGAACAACTTTGAATTGCATTATGCCACAGTGCTCTGTAAATTGTTATGTGCGATCCCACTGTTAAAAGTTATTTACATGAATCCCCAGGTTTCAGAGGGATAAACCACTAACAGCTTTGTGTATCTTGATAAAGAAATGCAAGGAGAATTAAAGGTATGCCCCATGCCAAATTATCTTAGATAGAGGAGGTAGATCATAGTCAGATTTTATTGTTCTTAAGCAAATGGAGACAACTGGCTCTTGGCAGAAAAGCCTTTTCATCTTTGAAAATAATAAGATTAAGACTGTGGATTCCATTAATCACTTGATCAGCTTTATTAATTCAACACATTTTTAAACTAGGAAAGAAATTTTCCTTTTAATAGTTGTGCACCTTTCTAAAATGGTAAGTTTTGCATTGCAGAGGTGTTATTTGATATGCTGACCTATTAAGGTATTATAAATGGTTGTTTCTGTGTCCTGAGTATTTTTAATGATCGGAATCTTACTACCCTGATTAACTAATCATGTGTTTGCATAAAGCACCTCTGAAATTACTAAAAAACCAACAAAAACAAAAAATTTCTTGTGTGTTTGTATTTATATTAATATTTATACATTTAATGCCTAGGATTGATATATTTTAAAAGAAATAATTTGAATTTATATTTTGCCATACTGAATTAAGCAGTTATTTGCAGGTGCAGTATCAGCATTCTGCTTTTTGTTTAAGAAAGAATTGATTTGAAAAGTTAAAGGAGAAAACCTACATACATGTTTCAAAACTGTGGTCTTACAGTAACCACTGAGTCAATCCTTGATTGACACGAGAGGGGTTTATTTGCAGTCGTTAGAGAAATTGGTCCGTGTAACACTTCCTGTATGTGAAGAAATGCAGTTATCTTGCCTAGACCACTCAAACAGTATTTAAAGACTTCCAGTTGTGAGGATCCTTGCATTTATTGTGGTTATTTCCCCAGGTGTCTTGGGAGCAGCTGTTTTGTGCTTTCCTGAACTTTAAATAGTTGAAAAATGTGGGAAAGAAATGGTTTACTTTCTGGGTAAAGTATTTTAACCACCTTGGAGTAGTTGCATTGCATCTTGATCTTTTTTCATCTTGGTAGAATTATACTGTAACTAATTGAATTCATTGATCACTGTCTTGTTTTTTTTCCATCTTCTTCTCAGAGGATTCATTTCATAGGGGTCTACATATCAGTCAAGAAAATAACTACAGAGGAATTACCAAGATTGGTAATAAAGGTATTTGAACCTAGTTTAATATTTTTTTTAAGGGCAAAACACTATAAGTGTCCTTTACCTGATGAGATTTCACTTCTTAATTAGGCTATGTTGGAAAACAAATCAAAATATGACACTGACCAGTACTTTCAGAGAGGGAGAGAAAAGAGGAGAGTAAAGCATCGATCTTGGAATTAGATGACCTGGTTTCTAGGCCTATCTATACCAATACTTTTCACATTTTAATGTGCATATGAATCAACTGGGCATACTGTTGAACTGCAGATTTGGATTCAGTGGTCCTGTGGTGCACCTGACATTTTACATTGCTAACAAGCTTCCTGGGATGTCCATGCTGAAGGACCTCAGACCACACCCTGCATAGCAACGATTCATTTTAGCACTTAGTTAACTTGGTGACATTAGATGCACTATTTAACAACTCTGCATCTCAGTTTCCTAATCTCTAAAATAGGAATGTTAATATTTGCTCTGCCTACCTCATCATGTTGTTATGAGAATCGAATGAGATAATGTAGATGAAATTTTAAAAGGCTAATAAGTATAAGACAGCAAGGATCTTTGTTTATAGATAAAGACATTCTTTGAATACCTTTCGTCAGATCCGTGTGAGCTGTTCTGTGATGGGAAGCACCCTGAACTGTGAGGCAGGAGAAAGGGTCTGGGATCTTTACGTCCCTCATCCACTCTGTGCCTTTGGCTGAATCACTTTACTTTTCAGGGTCTCTCATTGTTTCATCTTTACCATAGGGCTTGACCTGGATTAGTGGATCTCAAAATGTGATTGCAAGATCAGCAGCATCAGCATCACTTGGAAACCTACTAGAAATTCAGATTTCTCCTTTCTTCTCAGACCCAGTGAGTCAGAAATTCTGGGGGTGAGGCCCAGCAATCTTGTTTTTAACAAGTACTTCAGATGATGCTGATACATGTTAAATTTTGAGAACCACTCTGAATGTCATCCAACTTTGAAGTGGGATTTTTTAGCATTGTCTTTATAGGTTTAGCCATGGGAATTTCTTTTTCTGTGATCTAGAGAGACTCTCTCATATGCAGAAAAGAATTGAGAGTCAAGTGTTCTCCAAGGGTGTTTACTGAGCATGTGGAAAGGAGGCATGATCACCTGGGGTTTTAAGCCTCACCTCCCTGGAACTGCATTGACCTATACCTTTCTAGCTTGTCCCAGCATTGGGGTTCCTTCATGGCCCTTGAAAACTGATGAATGCAGAGCAGAACCTGCAGACTGAGGAAATTCTTTTCCATTCTCCTTTACCCCCGCTTATGGTTGTCATGATACAGCACCAGCTACCATTTTTTGGACTTCTCATGCACTGTCATGAACATTCTTACCATCTATTTCCACAGGGTGGATTAGTGTGAGAAGAGAACTGAGAAAGGAAAGTTTAGGTTTTTCTTCAGTGTCATTTACAGTCTCATACCTGTGCACTAAAAAAAAATTTTTTTTACTTTATATTTGGGAATACATCTTAAAACTAAAAAAAAAGCCCAACCAGCCTCCAGTTGTCCATGTAGATTTTATAAGGTTTAAGCACTAAACCTCATGATCTTTATATTCAAAAGAGACCCTCAGTGAAGCCTTATAACTTCTACACAGTCTGATTTTTATTCCGGAGCAGACAGATAAAGTCATAATGGACAGCTGGAGTCTAGAAAGTAAAACCAGAGATGCTAGCTGGCAAGCTAAATGGCTAGAGAAGACATGAAGACACTAAAAAATAGAGCAGATAGGAGGTCGAGATGAATAGTAGCTTGAGATTCCTTCTTCCCCTCTCTCTATACACACACACACACACATATGTATACATATGTGTGTGTGTATGTTTGTGCAATCTAAAGATAAATATATATATACAGCACATATATGTGCACACCTGTGTGTATGTCTGTGCATATATAAATATATTTATGGATATACATGTATATGTACATATATTTATATAAATATATACAAGTATACATATTTATTTATATATTCACACACACATACACCCTATATACTAATATTCCCAAATAGTTCTTTGAGTATTCACTGTAATGGAACATTTTTGTGTAACTCATGTTCTTAACATCTTCAGGAAAAGATCAAATTATGTTTCAGTATAAAAGAATATTGGTTACAAATTATATAAGATTTCTCTCCAAAATGAGTTAGTGTAGAAAACAAATCATTTTTAAAGTGATAGATATAAGTACTTTTGCAGATTCATAAAATCATTGGCATCTGCAGTTATGGAAGACCTTATACATTATTTTATCCAGTGGTTTCAGGTTTTCTTTAAACAGGGATTTTTCTTCTGAATCAAATTTGATACATATGTAATTACATTTATATATAATTTATATATATGTACATATAATTTTTTAAGTTGAAAATATGTGGGAGTACTGGATTTCTGTTAGCTTTTTGCCCCTCTATCCTCTCTTCCAAAGGCAACCCCATTTGGAATTCAGCCCAAGAGCAAGGAATCACCTGGGAAGTTCGTTATAGGTCGAGTATGATTCTGTAGGTCTGGGGCAGGGCCTGGGGCTGTCCATTTTTAATAAACTCCTGAGGTGTTATACACTGACTAAAATTTGAGTAGTAAGGCCCTGGGGAATATGTGCAGATAGTTTGAAAACCTTGGGCAGTTTTACAAGTGTGAAAAGGAAGAGTTGGACTTTATAATGATTTGCCAAAAGCCACATGCCTATCAAGGGTCTTCTGATTCCTTGTAAGCCTCCAGTCTTCCTTGTCATGCCTAAGAGGAGTGGCTATGTTGTAACTCTTCTGACTGATGAGGTAGCCCATACAGGGGCCCCATTGGCACAACCAGAGCCTCGCACAAACTTAGTGATCACTATAGGTGGTGCTGGGATTTGGTCTGCCTCATGGAAACATAGTACTTTGAATCAGACCCCATTTAAGGTGGAACATTCTGATTAGCCAGCAAAGGCTGTTAGGCTGGGAGCTCTGGTGTCTGCTGCCACAGCAGAACCGGTAAGCAGTTCTCAGCATCCCCAACATAATCCATAAAACTCTTTCAACCTCTCTCTCTTTTTTTTTTTTTTTTTTTTTTGCATGATGTCTAGTGTTTGCAAATGGAAAATGCCTGAGAAAAAACAGAGTGAAAGTTTATATAAAATATTTATATCTTAAAGATCTTTTATCTTGTGTCATTCAAGAGCTAGAGAAGTGAAAAATGTATTGGGAGTACATTATCAAGAGTACATTATAAATTTAAATCTCAGATTGAATAATACCAGTTGCTAATGTGTGGAGCTTTGGAAATGAGTCACTTTTGAAGCTTGAGAATTTACTGTACCAGGTCAGTTATACTTAAGAAGGAAATGCCTTTTGAAAAAGCACCTATACCGGAATCAAAATTTATACTAATGGGTATTTAAAAATCAAGTATTTGACATAACATTCATGAGATGTAGGATCTTAGAAATTTTATGGAATGTTTCTTTAAAAAATCAGGTAATTTTGGTCTCTTCTTTGTGAATCAATATAACCTGTGGTTAATAGTATGTGTCTTAAAGTCAGAAAAAAATCAGATTCAAATTTTCTGTTCATTGCTTGTTAGTTCTGTGATTTTGAATCAGTTACTTTTTTGTTCCTTTATTTTGAAAATGAAGGTAATAGTACCTCCCTAATACATTTTTTCTTCTGGAATAAGTGGCACAGTATTTGTAAGGCATTTAGTATAGTGCCTACCCTGTCATAACATCTTGATAAATAGTAGCCATTATTATCCTTATTATCACCATCATCTTGTCTTTAGCTCTAGCTAGTATTATATAGCCCTTTGGTGACATGGTGTCTTTCTCCTCTCTGTATAGGTGTGCTATGAAAGTAAAACCAGACTGATGTGCTTTAAAGTTAGTAGTCAGAAAAAGTATATATTTTCACAAGTGAGGCCATGACTATTTATGCTGAATACCTGGATTCTAGGAAGCAAAAAATAACAATTTTGTTTGTTGTAATGGTAGCTTATTTTATAGGGTATACTATATATTTTTGTAGTATATATATGCTCTACTAGGATCTGAAATTCAGAATGCTTGTATCAGCTAGAGAAGTAACTAATGGAGTTAGACAGAATCTAAATCCCAGTGGAAGTCAGTGAGTTTCCACTGAAAGGCCTTTAGGTCTAGAAAATTGGTGCAAGTGTTATATAAAACCTGGGCCCAATGTCCTGGTCTTTTTTTTTTAGAATCTGGAAATCCAGATTTTTATATGCATCATTTATTGTTTTAAATAATGGCAGCTGTATCTTGAGAATGCTGTTGGCTGTAAGAAGCAAAAAACAATGGTTTAAACAAAGATTTATTTTTCTTATGTAACAGTAAGTGCAGAGGTAGTGGCTGGTATTGGTTTATTTGCTCACTAATGTCAGCAAGAATCCAGGCACTTTCCAGTTTTCTGCCCTGACATGCTTTATTTGTTGACATTATTATTATTTTTTGTAATTCTTGTCATGTTAACGGTTGCCATCTGTATGTTCAAGGCAGGGTGATTGGGGAGATGGGTCACTCTAGCCTAATTTGCTCCATTCATCAGGAAAGAAAACACTTCACCAGAAACTACTCAGGTGCCATCTCCTTATGATTCACTGGTTAAAACTGGATCACTAGCTGCAAGGAAATCTGGGGAAATGAGTATGCAGCTTGCCAGTCTCTGTAGTGGGCAGTGACAAGGAGGTTGTAAATGGCTGTGGCATTGGCCGGGGAACCATGCCAGCCACAGCAACCAACTCAACAGGAAAGCCAGCTTCAGGCCGTGGAGACCCTGAACCTCCAGTACTTATCAAAACTCTCCAGATTTGAGCATTGTAAAATAAGTATCATTTGGGGGAAGGGCATTGCTTTATACGTCAATCGAATCCTTTTTCTTTCTGTGGGATAGGTAGGACATTGCTAACAATGAACGAACTGTTGAGGAAACATTACATGAATTTATTTAATTCTGCTAAAAGTTTATTTAGAGTTTTAGTAGAGAAGTTAGATGAGAACATACTATTTAATGTTCTTTCTGTACTATTACCTTACAGTAAAACATCTAAATTACCCATTATGTATTTTCTTTTTTTAAAACTTATGAATAAACGACATTTTCCTTAATTGTTTTAATTCTAAAATAAATCTTTGTTTTATAAATCATTTCCATCTGATTTTGATAACCATGATTGGACAGAAATCTTTTCTTCTATTCATTTGTAAGTTTAATTCTAACACTGACAAACTTTTCCAAAATGCTTTATGAAAGCAGCCATTTTAAGCTGATTAAAAGCACATTTTATGTGCATGGATGTAGTTGAAATGCTACCAAACCAGGTATATAGTTAGTTACTTAAACTAAAAAATTATGGAAGTGTTAAGATCTCTTAATCACAGATAAGTAGGTACTAAAGCAAAACCATATCTGTTAGACTCCAGCCAATTGACTCATCTATAATATTTTAGCTTATACCTTTTCACAGCTTACTGTTGAATTATTTGTTCTTTAATGTCCTTGGCGAGTTCAGGACGTTGTCAAGTATACATAAATTAAGAGAATATATATTTGCCTGATTCTGATCATTTCCCAGGGTTATAAATTTGGGTTTTCATGATCTCAGTGTTAGTTAAAAAGTACCCCCCAAAAGAAAAAATAGAACAATGCTAGATAATCTGAGGGGTTACTCCTTGATATAGGAAGGTATTATAGAGTTTAGGGACATGAATTGGCCACCTAATGAATACCTTGAAGCATGGACATCGTTACAGCATTTATATAACTCCAATATACAGGGTCTGGCAGAAGTTATGCCCTTTTAAAATAGTATATCGTGTATGAGTGTGATATTTTTTAAAGATTTATTTTTATTGTTTTTGACAGAGACAGAGAAGGGGGAAGGCCAAGAGCTTTCTCCATAGTTGCACGTCATCAGTTTTTCTACATAGTTTCATTCCACAGGTGGGTACAGGGCTGCACAGGGCAGGAATTAGCTGGGGGCCCCCCTCATGGGAGGCACGCCCTCGCAAGCTGGGGGCCTCTCACATGGGAAGCTCGCCCTGGTGAGAACCAAACTGGGGGCACACCCTAGTTCAGCATATGGATACGCATGGGCCAAGGCCAGGATTCGATCCTCGGACCCCAGGGCTGCAAGACAAGTACTCAACCCACTGAGCCATCCCTGCTTCCCGAATATGATATTATGTTACAGAATTACATGCTTATGATTTTGTAATCATCATAAGGGGCATTCTTCTACCAGACCCCGTATAATTATGTTGTCAGGCTACAAGGTAGTGAAAAACTCTGATAATACTAGTATAATTAAATATTTCAATAACCATAAACTATAAAACAAAAGGCAGAAGTGTTTTTCTGTTTGTTTTGTTTTGTTCATAGGGAAAGTATACCAAGAACATCTTTCAGAATTATTTAAGGGGGTAAATAGATATGTGACCCAGTTCACTACTCTAAATACTGTATTTAAAATTAAAAATAAAATTACTCTCTAAATGCTGTATCAAAATTCAAAATTTACTATAGAATGGAGTTGTAATGAAGGTCTACTATATAGACAAGGAAAAGAATAAGGGACTTATTTATATGGCAAAATATAGTGTGTTTTCATTTAGCATATGACTATAAAGTGAGAGAGATTGTGCCAGATGCATTACATCTGCTATCTTTAATCCTCATAACAATTTCATAAGTTGGGTCTTATCACTCCTGTTTCTGTGATGAAGACACCAAGTATCTTAGTAAATGGCTGCCCTAAGGTACAAAGTCAGTGCATTTTAGAGTTGAGCTTGGGCCTAGCTCTGTCTGTGTTCCATACATATTCTCTTTCCCCTGTGTCAGAAGACCCACCCATTCTGGGCGTGTGAAAAGAAAAATAGCGGTAGATGTACCGGTAAATGTAGGTAAAGTATGGTCATGTGTTCAGCAGTGACACAGTCCAAACTACCTATAGGAAATGAGCTCTTAGCTACTAATTACAGCTCACAAAAGAAACCTGGGAGTCACATGACTTGTTGACTACCCGCTAAAGTCAGTTAATCCAAGAATATTTCTTGAGCACTTAGTTTGTGTGGGGACGGAAAGAAAATGTTCTTGTACTTGAAGATCTTACATCTTTTCCCCTATGACTTTTCTAATGCTGCTACAGTGAGTGAAGTCCTTGTAAAACCTCTTTAAGCAATGCATCAATCCATATATGGAAAGGATAGATAAAGTTTACTCTCAGGACTATGCACTGATTTGGGGAATATTTTAGAAATGAAAACTAGAAATTAGGATAAGTTTACTTTTCTCTAAAGGAGGCGTTTCTTAGTAGAGTCATTACGTTATTTTCTGGCTATTAAAATTTGCCATCTTGATGCTTGGTTATTCACTGAAGGAATGAAATATTTATTAAGGTCATATCACTGTTGCATACAAAGGGAGCCACAGACAGATTTTTATGTCAAGTTTTTTGGTAGCAAATGTTTCCACTCAGTTGCATCAAGGTCTGTAGAGTATATTGATTATAATTAAGTCAGTCTGCATTGTCTCTAAGAATTTACATGGGTTTAGAAATCAATCCTTCATGTATTCATTTGAAGTAGCTTGAAAAAGGATCTTAGTAGAAAGGACAAATCTGCAACTATTAATCCTGTTGTTATTTCTGTGAGCCAGAAATGGTGTTATTTCCCATTAAAACATGTTCAGGTTTTAGGTGTTATGATACCTTTAGTTTTCTTTTAATTTCATTTCCTCTACCTCTGATCTTTCAAAAGCATGTCACAGCTTATCCTTATCTTCAGTAGATTTCCAGGGGGTGCCTGGAAAATTCCTTAGCCTAAATCCTGAAGGTTATTTAAATTCCAATGTTGGACGCTCTTCACATATACAGATTTTGATGTAAACTTAGTAAGATTATGAAGATTTCATACCAATTAATACCTTGTGTTCACATGATGGATCAAGGGACTGTAGAAAGGCTAATGGAGCTGAACTTTGGTTGGAGATTGTGGAGAACATAATGAGGGCTTTTTACTAAAATATTCCTGTGACATCATATGGATCCATATCTAAGCCAAATAAATACATTTATGTTAAATATAGAGGTATGAACAGTCATACAAACTTGTAGGTAACTCATACTATATATGTAGGTGTTAACTAATAGTGCAAATAGTTGCAAGACCTTTGACAATGAGTGCTCTCGTGCAAGTATAACACTTGATTTTTATTTACATTATTTTCTTAAATCAACTGATTTCAGGTACATCTTCTGCTTCAGTGGTCTATCTCTGTGTGTGCATGAATATTATAGGTGTATATAGTTGAAAAGACAATTGTTTTTGGCATAAACATACTGAAATAAATGACAGTATTATTTTTATGATGGGGAAAGATTAAATAAAAATCAAAGAGCATTATTTCTAACATGAGCTCAAGCTAAATATGCAGGTAGGTGAGCCTTTAAAAATTATTTTTGAGAGCCTTTTAAGGAATAATTTTAGTTACCCAAACCGGGCATAAGTTGAAATTACGGACACTAACATTCTTGAAGATATTCAATGAAAAATTCTCCTATTATATTTCTTTAGAATGTCACTATATTTAGGATACTCTAAGACTACTTCATGCCCCTGGGATGGAGGTTATATATCTCTTTCCAAGGGGTTGGAAATTAAGACCTAGCTATAAGCCTGTATTTTTTAATCACACTTTTTTTTAAAGCTCATTTATGAATCGCTG
The DNA here is from genome assembly GCA_004027555.1 of Craseonycteris thonglongyai. Taxonomy (NCBI): domain Eukaryota; kingdom Metazoa; phylum Chordata; class Mammalia; order Chiroptera; family Craseonycteridae; genus Craseonycteris; species Craseonycteris thonglongyai. The sequence continues at coordinate 37,341 of PVKE010004646.1, forward strand.
TTAAAAATTTTTCTTTTACCCATTTATCAGCATTTTCTTTTTCTGGAGCAAGGCTTGCTTCCTTTGCTTATGGTAGGCCACACATTTGTTTAGAAAACAAAGTCAGTCTTATCATAATTTTGTTGGAGACAACACGCAGCTACATAAAACAAAGGAGAAACCTGTGAATGTTTTACTCCGCATATCAGGCCTCTGTGTGTGGGAAGCCTAAATGAATAAAATAGCAACTTGTTCAACTGAGCCCTACTCTGTGTAAGGGGAGTTTTTATTTACAAAATTGAGTTGATTCCTAAAGCAAAAAATAGAATAATTTTAGAGGACCTTGAAAGCTTTTTGATAAATACTCCAGGTTTTCCCCCACTGCAAGCTCAAAAAGCAAAGCAATAAAGACTGTCTGAGGCCTGTTTTTTCCAGCTGTGTCACAGCACAGAATACGACCCCGTTACCAACACTATTCTGTGTCCCAGACAAACTTGCATTACTTGCTGTTTGTTTCGAGGCCTCTTCTCACGCTGTGCTCTCTCAGTTCTCTTCTCATGCTGTGCGTTCTCAGTTGTCCCTCCAGGAATCCCCTTCTTCTTCTTCTTTTTTTAAGATTTATTTATTTTTTTATTTTTTTTGACAGAGAGAGAGACAGAGAGAGCACAAGTGAGCGCCAGCGCCAGCATCCAGAGCAGTCTCCATAGCTGTAATGTCACTAGTTTTCAAGATAGATTCATTCCACACAGGTGGGCGCGGGGCTGTGCAGGGCTGGAATTGGGCCCAGGGAAGCTCCTCCAGCGGGAACAAAACTAGGGACTTCCCAGATGGGAAGCACACCCAATTCAGCATATGGATCCACATTGGCCAGGGCTGAGGCTCGATCCTCGGACCATGGAGCTGCAAGGTGAGCACTCAACCCTCTGAGCCATCTCAGAGGATCCCCAGGAATCCTCTTCTGTCTACCCTCACATCTCTGTCCAGTGGGGTCCTGGCTATCCTCAGTCTGCATTTTAGGTGCCAGTTCTTCCTGAAGTCTTTACAGACTCCCCAACTGAATGGGGTTATTCTGGAAAAGTGTGCACACTTTCCAGTGCATTTATCTTACCTCCTTTGTGATGGGGCGTTGTGTTATTCTTTTTCTGCCTTGTGTTTTAGGTATCTGTGTACTTAGTAGTGTTTAGTAGTCAATAGGCAGTTACTAATGCCTGCTTTTGCTAAACAGTATACTACTTACTGGAGAAACTAAAAGGTTTAAAACATGGCCTGTGATATCAGTATCCTCTTGGTCTTTTCTCTCCACATCTTGGCTCTGAATTCCCAATGAAAAGAACCAGTTTTATGAATCTTTGGTATCCTCAGCAGTGCACATAGTACCTGCTCAATAAATGATTAGTTGACTATACCAGTTTTCTTCTGATTAAATTTGAACAGCAAGGATTGACTTTCCTTTTGGGGACTTGAGTAAATGTAGTGTTATATACTGTCATTTACAGTTACCCTGTGATATTTTTGTGATGTATGAAGAAATATTTTTCCACTGTTCCTCTTTGGGTTGTTTGCAATTTATCTTGGAAGGTATGGTAACAATTAGCATAGGTCAGACAATCAGAATTGTATTGAGCACTGGTAGGCACTGTGTTGGCCTCCTATCGGGCCCTGTAGAACTCCAGTGGGGATCCTCATACGTAGACAGTTCTGTGAATACAACTTCTGGACATTGTTAACTGCAGCTTTCATCAAGTTCCCAAAGGCATCCATGACCCAAAAGAGGTCAAGTGAATGATTTAAGTCCACACTTGTCTCCCTGAAGGATCTAAAATGTAGGTGGCATTTAGACAGATGCACAGCTGCTCTAATCCATAGCAACATCCTACAATTACCTTTTACCTGGATGGGGGAGGAGGAACACTTTTAATGTGGGCATACTATAAAATTTGATATGACCACTAAGAAGCTCTAGGATTCCTGGGCAATATGGCCAAGACCTACATTATTAGGATAGGCCCAGAAACCCAGCTTGCTAGTTAGTGGTCTTGCGTCTTAGCATTTGGTATTTCCCCTGTACTCTAGCCAGTGTAGGATTTCTGAATGTTTAGGACTGTAACCTAACCTGAACTCTTGCTCGGGAATGTGTTCCCCCTACCTCCAAACCCACTTTTGCCATCTAAATGACAGGATAATTATCAGTAACATTTTGAACATTCCTGCAGAATGGTATTCTTCACTGAGTATAGTAGGAAGTATTTCTTTATTTTGGAACTTCAGAAGATGACCTGACCTGAGCAAAAATTAGTGTCACTGCCTTTTTTAACGACTGGACACTTATCACCAAGTTTTGCCAACATCAGTGATGGTACACCCACGAAGTTGTTTGGTCTTGATAAGCTTCTAAAGAAGCAGACTTGTGTGTGTGTGTGTGTGTGTTTTAAATAACTATTGGGCTCTCTTCCAGTTTGACAGAGAGAGAGAGAGAGAGAGAGAGAGAGAGAGAGAGAGATTGATTTTCTTTCCTAAATAGAAAAGGACAGAAAGTTTATAGAGTATAGTGCCTAAGTTGTTTGCCTTTGCTCTGTGGTATGGTATGGTATGGTGTGGTGTGTGTGCGTATGTGTGTGCGTGCATACATGTACACATGGGTGCTTGTGTTCATACTTAGTAAAAGGCCTTTGCATGGATACCAGATTGGCTATGTAACCTTGGAGGATTTATTTACTCTAAATTTCTTTTATTGCCAATCTTTTATCAAATACTGCTTATTATGTTCTCTGAAATTGTTAAATCAAAGGGACTGTGGAAAAACTTCTAAAATGCTAAATTTATTCCAGGCTAAAAGTATAAAAGTATTATAATAGGATGATACTGTTTGACTCATCTACTTGAAATAAGAAGCCAAGCAAATGGAAATATGATATATTTAAGAGGACAATTCTTGGAGGAAAAAAGTTTGTTGTTTCTTCTAGACTGACATTATTCATTGTATTTTTATTTTATGCATAATTTGAAAATATCTTGAAAGTGATTATAGTGACATTTCTTCTTTGGTTGAGCCAAAAGATAATAAGAA
>PVKE010004646.1:40486-63454 GCA_004027555.1 Craseonycteris thonglongyai
TGATCTAATTTGAGAAGGACTAAGAGAATCCACCTTGCTGTGGCTACCAAACCTACAGTCCTGTGTTTGTGCAGGTATAGACATGACTGTGTGCTTGTGTTGGGGAAAGAGAACACTAGAATAGGGTTATACCCTTAGTTCTAAGATGCTATACCCTTAAGAACTATGTGCATTAATGGAGATAGCAACATTTGATCCAAAGGGGGGATATCCTATGTACCCCTTAGGGGTTGTCTGGGATTGAAGCAAAGGGTAATTTCAAAGGATTTACCTTACGAGCTTTGTCAGTGAGGGCAGAGAAAGGAATTTCTGTGATGATTCCAAACTTAGAATAAATGCTAGAGAAGAATCCATAAAGCTCCAAGGACTTCAACCTCCAGGGGAGAAAAACAGTAATTTATGGATCTCTCTAGAAATTATGGTTAGGTTCTTTTCCCTCTGAACCCAGTCTTCCTCAGTCATGTGACCGGAATTCAATTATCAATGCCATAAATAATCTTGTGAATGGAAGCAGTGTTTGGCAGTGAATTTCTGCTTCCTAAAGAGAAAGGAATCTTTAGAAGTTATTAGAAATAATACTGTACTAGCCATGATTTCTAAGGCAAATGGTCACAGAGGTGTAGGACTGGGTCCCTGAAGGCAGTGCACTTTAGATGAATCAGATATGTTCTGGTGATGGATGGCATGAAAGTTGGATATATTTTCTTAAATGCATATTTAAGGCAGGCTGTGTTTAGAAGTTTATTTATAATTGGTTTTAGGATAAAGTCAGCCTGTTGATGCATAACAGTGTTGATCTTCTGGTTCCATTAGCATCCTTGAAATATTTAACAAGAAGCTGAGTTTAGCATATGAGCTCTTTCAACCATTGTTGGAGACAAGGCGGTCCATGTTGGATAATCTCAGCAGGCAACCCCTTTGTTTTTCTACCTTGTCTCGTGCCCTGTGTTCTAGACTAGGAAAGGCCAACTTTTTATAGGCAGAGGTCTATATGCTTTTGAAAAATAGCCATGCGCCTACTGATCCTCAGCAAGTAACAATTTATACCTTGAAAATAGGAAAGAGTGCTGACTTAATTCATTTTATAAGCAGAATCCTTTCGTGGGAGCGAGCAGGTTGGTAAAATTGTTTCAGGAACCAGAGCATTTTTCTTGGTTATTTATAACATAACTTGATCATCCAGCTCCACAGGGCTTCATTCAACTGAGAAAGTCTATTGAATCCAAAAAGAATAATCTGTTCTATTTGCACAGTGTTTGCAGTTTTGCACGGAATCCTTCACATCAGTTCTCTCATTTGCTTTTTCTGACAACTCCATGAGATAGAGAGAGTGCAGGTATTGTTACTTCCAAGTTACAGATGAGGAACCTGAAACCTAAGTGCTAGTAAGTCTTGTGCCCAGGGTTTCACAACCAGTGAGTGACTGGGACTCCAGCCCCTTAGATTTTATTCTGGCTCGAAGGCCAGTGCTCTTTCCACTGTTTGTTTTGATACCCTTGGAAGGTTCATTGCTCATCGAGGAAAGAAAAATTGGCAGCTCTTGCTGAGGAACATGGGAGTCTGCTGGAAGAGACACATCCAGAGAGCTGCACTGGCTACTAAGTGAAATGAGAAAAGACCAAAGGGGTCAAGGGACTTGGCTTTCTGCCCTGGTTCACTCCCTGTGTGATCGGGGCAAGTCACTTAACTTCTCCATGCCTGAGGTTTCTCTGTTTCTCCGAAGATGAGAATCTCTAATCTAATTTAGCCATCCTGCAGATCTGTAGTGAAGATGGCAAAGAAGTCATTTCTTTCAGGGTTTCTTGGAAGATATACATTTTACATGTGAAAGGTGGTATCACTGCCCATGTTTTTAGTATTTGAGTTTGAGGTATAGGTAGAAAACTAATCATCTTCATTTTTAGGGGCCTCAAATCTACCCTCAAGGGAAGGGTAAGGGGTTGTTTCAGTTGTCCTCAGTCAGTCCCCTGCTCTTTCTAATTTCCCTTTATTTCCTTTCTCTCACCTCTCTGGGCAGGACTGTGAAGATGTTCCCAAGCATTTCCTCTAAGAAGTGAGGGTGTGCCGTGGAAGGAAAATCAAATCTAGAGTCGGATAGCACAGGCCCACCATTTTCCAGCTGTGTGACCTTGGACAAGTAACTTCACTTCTCTTAGCCTGTTTCTGTTCTATCAAGCAGGGATAAGGGTGATATCTAAGGGCCTTAAGTGAGGTAATGGGTGCACGGTGACCAGCAACTCAATACATTCTTACTAAATAGTATTCTGTGTTAGGGAAAAGTGAATACAGGTTGATGATCAGGGCAGAGCTGATGAGAGAAGTGAATGAAGCGAGTGATAGCTTTTGGATTTGACTGTTTTTTCCATTTTAAACACTGTTATATTATCTTTCAGCTTTCTTTTTGTCTCTCACTTTTTTCCCCCTCAGATATGGGATACCTTAAAGGAAAAGACAACCTAGGAGGTAAGGGCATTAGGCAGATGGAGAGGTCCATAGCTAAATGTCCTTATAGAAGCCCTGCACTGGGTCTGTTCTCAGCCTTTCGTGATTTGGAAACACATGGCTCTCAGCAGGCCAGGGTAGTTGGCAAAGCTGTTGAGGAGATTTTACCCAGGCACTGTTACCTACTTCACAAGCAACATGCATACCTACACACACTTCATGAAGCAGATGGTTTCTTTTGTTTTCCGTTTGGTCTAAAAATGAAACAGACTTTGAATGGAAGGGATTGGGGGACTCCACACTCCATTGTGACTCTGGTGCCCGGTCAGAGGTACACTATGCCATAGCGTTTAGAAGAATTTGTTGTTCCTAGTTTCAGCTGGTAGTGGGATAGGGAAATGAGAAAAAGGAAGTGAATGAATAAAGCTTGAATGAAGGTGGTTCAAAACTAGAGAGTAGCCAGGTATCTGTCATTTGCATTGAAAACTGAGGAGGAAAGGAGTGTACTTCTGCTTTTGATCGCATGTAATAAAGTGGACGGGATATTGGTTTGGTTTTATTTGAGCGCCCTGTGATGGCCCAGGCACTGTGGTAGGTCCCTAAGGAGGGCATAAGGAAGGAAGACACAGATCTTGCCTTTGAGAAGGTTCATGTGAGCCACATTTGATCAGGCTGAAGTTATGTTTTGAATTGTGTAAGTTGGGACTTTTAGATAAACTTTTCATAGGGCACTGACAAGACATGATTTTTTCTTTTGAGGGATGCACTTGTGTGCATGCGGTAAGGAGCACTTTCTGTCGTCAGAATGTGCTTACATATTGGTATTCTTGAAAGTGTAGCCTCCTCCCCAATGGCAGAGTAAAGGGTTTCAAAAAATATATCTCATTAACAGACTAGTCACCAAGACAGTATTGATTGTTGATTTTTAAACTAAGCCTTTCCATGTTTATACTTATTATTATTGTGAGAAATGCTGTATAACTACAATTGGAATAAACTCTTATTTAATTCCCTCCTCCACCCAGCATTAGAACTGTTAAGGGAGAATACCTGGTAGTATTTGGTCATAGTTCTTTATATATATGATACCTTATCTTCCTGAACTACCCTCCCCCACCCCAGCAAAAAAGAAGATAGTATTAAAAACGAACATATGTGATAGGAAGTCTTATTCTAGTAGGCCAGTGTTTATGCAGAGGATTCTTACATTTAATTATTGTTATAGGTCATATCCTATGTAAGTCAGTTATTTCATAGGTAATTACATTTTCATGTGGTTACCTTCTGTCAAGGGACTGTTTCCTCCTTGGTTTACAGTTATATAGGTAGTCATTTTCTTGCTTATTCATTTAACAATTTATTGACACCTTCTGTGTGCCATGTATCAGGCATTGTCCTGTCATCAAGGAGCTCATGGTCCAATGAAAAAACATAAAAGTGAGTATGGTAAAGCTTGGTTTGAGAGAACTAAATGCAGAGCATTCAGGGCTATCTTTCTGAAAGGAGTTTTTGTTAATCTAAGCTGAGTTTTAGGAGATGAGTTGGAATTAAGACATAAAAGGCTGTTGCATAGAGGTGATATGAAGAGTAGTAAAGCAGAGAGGTTGGGGAGACTAGGGTCTGTTCCAGCAACGACTCTGCTCAGCATGGGGCTGAAGAGGAAGGCAAGAGGGCGCTGTGAAAGCCTTCTCATCCTGGCTAAGTGCCTTGACTGCTGTTGAAGGGCTACCTGAAGGGCCACACTTCCACTTTGCTGGTTCCTAATTTTTTTTTTCCTTTTGAAATTTGCCATTGTTTTTATTGTTAATTCTATTGTTTTAAGTTAGGTCATAAACTTTGCAGGCTATGGGGGCAGGCATGAGTTAGTGAATGGCAAAGGCCTTTCAACTTCCTTACACAGGGTCCTACCAAGTTCTTTCATCTCAGTGGATATTGTATAGGATGGAAATAAAACTGTGGATTTTCCCTTTTAATCACTTCTATTTAAAGTTGTGGGGTTTTTTTGTTTGTTTTTTTAAAGAATGTGTTGACATTAAAGGTAATTTATTTCTTATTGTAAACAGGTAATATTATCTCCAGTAGAGAAAATCTAGGGAAAAAAATGCATAGGTGAATATTAAAGTTAACTCTAATTCTTCCTTCTCCCCCCCCCTTCTTTTTATATGCATTTTAAAATAAAATGGGTTATACTGCAGTAACCTTTTTTTCTTTAAATCCATTCATTCAAGAGATACTTATGTTATATTTCTGTGGCAAAACAAACCTTTTAAATTCTCTATAGGGAACTCTGACAGTTCTTGGGAATACTAAAACTAGAAAAATAGAGGTACCTGTATTTCTCCCTTTCTTACATTTAGTTCTCTATAATTATGAAAACAACTAAAAGAAGCTTATCAACAGTGAATTCTAAAATAACTTCAAATATATGTTATAGGGATAAGTTATTCCAACCTCCTATATCTTCTACGTGTATTTTAAATAGTATTTAGTGAATTCATGATGATAGTCATAAAATAACCCTGATTTTTAAAAAGTAATACTCGTATTACACCACTTACCTAGTGATGTTTTGTACATTAACTTATTTAATTCTTACAACTCCCTATTGTTTTTACTAGTCTAAAGATAAGAACTTGAAGCATGGAGAAATTAACCCTATGGCATGATCCTCAGATATGTTCAGAATCATTAAAGAAGGTTATATTATATTTAGTATAGTAGTAATAGAGAGAATTTATCCTATGTGTATGTGTTTTGGAAAACCATGTATTATATATAATGCAAATGTATCTTGATTTTTAATCTAGTCAGACTCCCTTTTCTATAATCCCCATCCTCAAATTTAAGCCATCTTGAATAAAGAGGAGCTTCAATAAACCATTTCTATTATTGTTTCTGCAAGACCTTGACATTTGCAAACTTTATTTTTTGTCTTTTATTCCGCACAGTAGCCACTCTTGCAAATCAACCTTGGGAAGTTAGCATGCTTAATGAAGATCTATAGGAGACTTTCTCCTTAGACAGTAAATCAGCTCTTTCAAGGCACCATTCATCTCTTCCTTCGAGCGCATGAATTGGTATATGGCACTGTACAAGAGCTCATTTATCTTACGTGGGTCCCTGGTTATTCCTTCTGCCCACTTCCTCCATATCGCCAGAGATCAAGGCAGAAGTGCAGTGGAGTATGGCTTTGTTGTCGAACGTTGCCAAGGTCAGCCAAGGTGCCTGTGGCATTGACTTACAGAGAGCTGGTACTGAGTATCACCAATAACTTTTAGGGTGATATCAGGCACACCGGCAAAGGAGTTAGTTTGCTAAAGCATTCAGATTACTCTTGGTTAATTAAAGGTGGCTAGAGGATAGACAGAAGAGTAGGAGAGAAAGTCTGTTACCTTATATCCTGTGGTTAGAGAATTTTTTTCCTTGTTAACATTTGTCCCAATCATACTGGCATCTTTTTGGCCTCACAGTTAATTCTATGTTAATGATAATGATTAACTTTTCTGTACTTAGCCTATATGCTGTTTGCTTTTACAAATGCCCTATTTTATTCTCACAATCCTACCATGCTATAGGAGCCATTATCCTCATTTCACATACAAAGAGGTAATTATCACTGAGGTTAAATAACTTGCAGAAGAATTTATAACCAGAAGGGCAGAATCAGGGTTCAAAACCAAGCATCTGCAACAGTTTTCTCTGTGACCATCTTTTGGCAAGGCAACAGATTTATTGGAATTACCCACTGATTGAAGGATGCTGCAAAGTGTATATAATATTCTGGTAAAAAAAATCAATCGAGGCAGAATACTAGCATGAGGTTATGGTTAGCAGTGGACCCCAAGGCCAAGCTTATATTGTTAATAGCACTAATGCTTATTTTTTATAGTTTGAGTTTCCTCACAAGCAGACCCTGAGACAAAGGTTTGGGTGCAAGTAGTTCTTTTGGGAGGCAGTCTCAGGAAATATAGGGAGGGAGTATGTCCAGTAAAGGGCACCTTAATGAGCAGATACTGCTTTGACCAATTGAGGCTCAGTCAGTCTGGGCACCCCCTTGAGAGACTGTAGAACACACCTCATAATTGTTTCACCAGAAGCCAACTCTTGTGCTTCATTGACTGAGGGTTGCTCCTGGGTACATGAATTCTCCTGCACTTCCAGCCTGCTGCATGCTGCTGCCCTGTGGACAGTGAAAGTCCTGAGGCAGAAAGGCTCAAGTGTTTGTGTTTGAGGCTGGAAAGCATGTCTGCCCCCGCTGTAGGTGACCTCCAGAGTGGGGTGAGCAGCATGTGGGAAGGGCACCAATCATTTCGGCTACATTTGCTTTCGAAGCCAATACTCCTTAGTGCTTCACAGAGTCCTGTAGACTGGTAACTCTGACTGGGGGAGTGACAGCCTGGTAGACAAGGGCTGTCCGGAAAGTATCCAGCCATGTCACCATTCTTGTTATATTGACAATGGCTGGATGTTTTTCTGGACAGCTCTCGTGTGCAAAGCAAGGCAGCAGGGGAGGCAGTGAAGCTAGGAATAGTTTTAGGGGGAAGAATTGGAGCCCGACAGTTCTCAGGCTTTGATGCCAGTTCTGCCACTTATGAGCTGTGCCACTTAATTTCTCCAAGCCTCAGTTTCCTCATCTATAAAGTGGACATAGCTGCTTTACTGGGTTCATAAAAGCATTTGTAAATTGTAAGGTGGTATCCAACTTTTGTGGAGCTGCTGATTGAAGCTTGTGATGGAGTATTCGGTGCTAGTAGGACTTGGAGGACAGCTGTTTGCCTTATGCAAAGCTCCTGAACAATACCATGTTAACACCTCAGGAAGCCTAACCTTAAATATCCTGACACTGTAAGTCAGAGTCAGTGAATTGAAACTCTACCTAGGCCCTTCCTTCTTGGTGTGGTTTCTGGCCAACTGAATTGGTAACCCTGATTTGGCACCAGGATGAGATTATATTTCCAATAACTCCTTATGGAGTGCAGGTTTTGCTTTTGTTTGTTCGTTTTTGAATTTGAAATTTTATGCATAGATCAAGCACTGACTCTTCTAGTGGTCCATTGGTCTTTAGGAGATGTCAGAATGGCTTTCAACCCTCTTCATTCTCAGTTCAGCTTCAGGCCAAAGGCTGACTCCTTCGCAGATGGTGATGTCAAGTGAGGCAGGACTCTCTCCACACGTGAACTTGACCCTAACGTAGTCAAGAAATGCATGGGTAGCTGGGACTGCGTTTTGGTATCCACCCTTCAGTCCCCTCTGGCTCCTCAGGAGTCAACTCAGGAGGAGGGCAGATGCCCCTGGCAGTTCCCCCTCTCAGTCAGCACCATGCCCAGGACTGCCATTCTTTCACCTTGCTCACCCAGTCAGTCCTGGGCTTGAACTCCATCACTCAAGAGGGAGCATTAAAAAACCCACACCTCTGACTCATGCTTTGATTTTGCGGCCTAAAGAGGCAAAGACGCCGTAAGGAGCTTTTAGGGGCCATCACCATGGAGCCTCTTTATTGCCTAGCAAGAGCCTTAAATGATAATGGGAAACCTCACTATTGATTGGCTGACTCTTAATTCTTCCTCTTTGGGTTTTGAAGTAGAAGTGATGGTCCAGAATATTTATATTACTCATTGGATATATTAAATTAAACATACGAAAGTCCTGAAGCCACTTAAGATGAGGTTGCAGCATTGGTGAATAGGACTTTATTACCAAAAGAGGGAATAGTAGCTTTTAGTTGTGGCTTAGCTGGAAAGTATATTGATGATAAGAATGGCTCAGCAGAGGTCTGGGGACTCTCAAAAGGGGCTTAGAGTGTGCTTTCCTTTAAGAAAGTTCTTCAGGCCCATCCTCTATAAACACCCGGTTCTATAGTGGAATGAAGTGAGTGGTAACAAAGACTTAACTTCTGTCCTGGCTGGAGATAAGCCTTGTTGACATCTTGGCAAAGGCTGTTAAGGACCAGTGTTTGAATTTTAGGTTTGTGAGCCTCTTAAGAAAATGTCTGCTCACTCTAATAAGCCACATGAAGTACAACCTCCCTGTAGTATGGAATTTAAACCCTCATTTCTCTCTCTTATCTTAAATCCATTGGAAATTAGCATAGATGACAGGGTTGGTCAATTCTGTTAAATGACTGATCAGGCATATAAGGGCTACAGTTTTTGTTTTAAAAGATTTTGACCCCTGGTTAAAATACAGGGTCTGAGGCAGTGAAATAGTTAATATCACTGCCTCCTTTACAGGTTTCCCCAGATATGCTTACTTGCTGTACAATGGATAATTGTTAGCTCTTGTTGTGCAGATGCTGTTGCAGATGGAGTCCTGTACCTGCATGCATAGCAAATGAATTAGACTGGCAATCCCCTTTATAAAGCATAAATATGTAATTTGTTCAGCTGTTGTAATTAAATATGTATGTGTGAAACAGCCACCATTCAGGTCATTAATGATGCGCCATGCCAAATTAGAGCTTACAGACAGTAATGTACATTGTTGTGCAATGAGGGAATTGCAAATAACATAGCTAAGCCTTTTCTAGCAAAGTGATGCATCCAATAGCTTTAAAAGGAATATTTACATTTGTAAAATTATTTTTGTTTAGAAGGTACATTTTTGTTCAATGTGAAAGCCTATGAGGTAGAATTACTTTTATCACCAATTTAGCTTTATTAATGTTTTAATATTTTATCATATGAATGCCACATACTTTATTAAACATGCTGCTTGGTGATAAGTCTTAAGTAAGTACTTACATATAAAACAGCAGTTGCCCCTGGTTTTTTCTATGTGGTTATAATAGAATTGAAGTATCATAGCACCAAGGAATGGATTGATCATTTCATTGCATTAAAATAAAAACAAACTCATAATATTTCAACTTTATTCCCCACTGATAAAGAAATTCCTTTGATAGTGAACAGTATTTTCATTTCCATAGAAATTGAGCTGAGAAAAATGCAGTTATCAAAATATAAATAAATAAAAGTGGTAAATTTGTCTCATGTGCTTTAATTCCCAATGAGTTACTTATGAATTTAAGGAATTTCCCAAGAAAAGCGTCATCCCTGGGTCAGAATGGTTGTTTTTAAAATTTTAAGACTCAAAGTTTGTAAAGTTAATACACTTGGGAAAATTATTGTTCAGTACTTTTTCTCCTTGGTTTCATGTTACATACTTGAAGCTGAAATTTAAATATACAAAAACTTTTTATTTTAAATTCTACATTTGTATTTTAGTTGCCTACAATCTATTTTTAATATGCATGTTGTTTTGACGGTTGGTACTGAGACTAGAAGAGCTAAACATCTTGACCTTTTTGTTCATCAGGGCAGCAGGAGGAAGCGTCTCAGAGTTAATTCTGTCTTGTTCACAGCTGGGACCAGAACATTCCTCTGTGATCTGCTTGCCCATGATTCGCTGGGTTCTCTTGGAAGCCAAACTTGATACTATAAGTCCTGGGCTTCTGAGGTGGTACATAGATCAAACTTAGTGACACATTTGGTTAAAAATTAGATTAGTCATTAATGTTTCACAAACAATTGAAAATGGAATTATTTAGTACATTATTTTTGCAACAAATTCAAATTTAGAAATTTTGTTAAGCCTATGATCAATCAAGATTTAGAACTTGGAGAATTTTCAAAGTTAGAACTCTAAATTGTGTACGGATGTAAAATCTTTATTTTTAACAAACAGCAAATGTTTTAATTAAGCAAATGTGTATTTTATTTGAAACAGATGAAATAACAGCTTGGCTTGCTCTACCTAAATTATTGTTCCTTAATATAAAAATTTTTGCTTAAAAGAAGTTATTTTTGTATTTCTTGATTTTTCTCTCCTATTTTCTGTATAACCTTTCAATACAACTAAACAGAAACATTTTATTTGCAACATTAAGGAAAAGTTTAATTCATGCATTATTGTTTATGAAGATAGAAATGTTATATGGATAACAATGGTTTAAAAATATTATGACTTACCTTGATTATATTCAAACTGCCTTGAATACTGAAAACCATGAAAACACTTTGCCTTGGTAGGTATGTGCCTTAGCATAAACTATGAATTTATAACTTTTCCAAAAAAATTTTCTGCAAGATACTTTTCTCATTCAGCTCCTTTATCCCAGTTAGAAATCTTAACCTTTTGATTGGCAACTTCTCTTATGTCCACCTGTTTCAGAACTATAGTATACATAAAACAGCACAATATATATTTTGGTTTTTGGAGCAAGAATTTGAAGGATGCATTGTTTTATTCAAAATGGCTTATTGCAACTATCAGAGGTTTTATAATTTACTTTCTTGCAGGAATTCCAAAGCTGCTTAAATTCACCAAATGAGATTAAGAAATTTAATTACAGAATACATAAGGGATGAGAATTGGGAGGTGTGCAGGAGACAGTGGACCTGAGAAATCCAGTGGTGTTGTGAGGTGGGGTGTGTGAAAAGACTCTATCTAGGTAGTTTCAGGGAGCAAACACATGTTTTGTAGTAGGGGTAGCAGATGTATTGGGTGGTTTGCCTCTTTTGGGCCCCTGGCTATGAAGGAACGCGTGTAAAACCATCAGCATGTCTATTGGTCATGTATTAACTGTGGCAAGGCTGTGCGTTAAAGAATATAACCAATACCAAAAAGGTGGGAACACTCCAGTGGCCAGTGGCCAGTGGCCAGGTGCTTTATGATAACACCACAGGCAAGCCCAGCCAATAAGATGGGATCTTTTGCTGGCTGTGGCTCCTTTGGCCACCACTGCAGTAAACACTTTCGCTTGGATGATGGTTTTCTGTTGTGTCTGGCAGCCACACAGGGCTGCTTGAACTTTAGCCAGAGGCAAATATTTATACATCAGAGTGTGCAGTGTTCAACTGGTCAGGCCTGAGAGGGAGAGGGAGAGACCTCCATGCCTTTTAGCCAAAGAGGATGTGTCTTTTTTTTTTCTTTTTTCTTTTTTTCCCCTTTCCACTGTGTGGCACGGTGAAGTGGGTACACTGGGGGTCATTTGAGCTCAGGCTACATGGTGCTTCTTTCCAAAACATATACAGACACAAACTTGGGTCGTGCTTTCAAAAAGGAGGGCGTCCTGACGTTTCTGCCTGCTCCTTTAATTCCTCATGGAAAGTTTACAGTTAATATTTTCCCTGGAACGCTGTCAAGCTTTTGACAGAGCCTGAGTGTATGCGGAACTGTGAAATTGAGCCGGAGAAGCTAGTTGTGAGAAATCTGTTTCTACTCAAATCCGTAAGGTTTATTTAAAAACAAAAACAAAAACAAAAAACTTCAGGGGGTAAATTGAGAGTGGGTCTCGGCTGGCTTCTCCTGGTGCGGACTCAGGCCGCCATTTTAAGGAGCCAGCGAAGGGCGACGTTCCGCTCCTTACATGGCGGCTGTATTTACTTCGCCACAGCCAATCACGCCGGTCGTGCCAAGCCACGTGACGTGCCACGAGGGCACGCACAGCCATTTCCTTGTTTCTAAAAACTTGCTACCTTCGCAGAGCACTTTACCTTGTTTTGCATGCCAACTGTTCCTGCAGAATGTGTCTAGCAGACTGGCATTTGTCCATAAAGTTATTTTAGTAGGTAAAAAGTCTCTGAGCACTTGAGCTTTGTGCATTCTTTATGTAAAATGGATTTCCCTTCTTGGCCAGAGGCCAAGGGTACAGCACACTTGCTGGGTGAGAAGAGAGCTGCTCTGCTGAGAAACTGGTGGACCGACACACTCTAATTTTTTGGCTTCTGACCAAACGAGCTAGAAGGATGCCAAAATTCAACAAAATAACACATTATTGTGTGATAGGAGCTGTGCTCGAAGGGAGCAGGAACTCAGAGGAACTTCATTCTGGCCTTTTTTTTAAAGCATTGTCTCTTTGGGGGAGTTTTCTTTGGGAAAAGAGAGGAAAATGGCAAAATGCTACCTAGAGAGTAAGGTGTAATTTGCACATAAACGAGAAGGAACTGAAAGAAAACAAGTTTAAAATTACTTTTATGAACTTTTCCCAGACATAACCCAGTTCTCTAACTTGACTTCCATTCTTTTAACCCTGTGTGTGTCTGAGCTGAATGCTGAATTACTTAATACTGGTCTGAGAATAATTGTGGGATTTAAACACGTTATATAAAGGCTTTTAAGTTAAAGGACATCTGCAATTCTCAAACACAATTTTGGCAGGCTTATTAGGAACAACAGAAAACTTCGTAAACTTAGGTGTTTTATTATGCTTTTGCCCAAACGTCTGCCTTTGAAGTCTGCTATAAATTACTTGTGACATTAGTAAGTCAGGTAAGTTCTTTCTCTACCTCAGTTTCCACATACACACAATGAAGACATTAAAGAAGATAATTAAAGTTCCCTCTGAGCTCTAAAGATACTAGAAGTTGAATTTGAATAAACAGAACAAGTATAGACCATACCTTCTGTTTATTTATGGAAATTTGTCAATCAAAAGGAGAAAAACGGGAATATTCCTACTCAAGACTATTTAAATCATCCTAAATGTTGCCCCTTCTTCCATTCCTGTGCTTTCATTCATCAGCCAGACTGGTCATTAAGGAATTAAATTGTTTTTTGTCACTCCTCTGCTTAAAAACTTTTCATTATTTCCCATAAATTTAGAATAAAGCCCAAGCTTGTTGCCATAGTC
The DNA here is from genome assembly GCA_004027555.1 of Craseonycteris thonglongyai. Taxonomy (NCBI): domain Eukaryota; kingdom Metazoa; phylum Chordata; class Mammalia; order Chiroptera; family Craseonycteridae; genus Craseonycteris; species Craseonycteris thonglongyai. The sequence goes on from PVKE010004646.1 coordinate 53,559, forward strand.
TACAGGTGCTGCGTAGCCTCCCTCTCCAACCACACTTTATACCACTGACTACTAGGAAGCTATACTGGTCTTTTTTTGATTTTCGGAACCTACCAACCCCTTTGTTACTTGCTTGAATGCGTTTTCCCCAGCCCTTCCTGTGGCTGGCTTGTTCTTACCCTTCAGCTCCCAGTTCATAATATTGCTGTAGAGGAGCAGCTCATCTAAAAATGGCCTTCATGTTTATATTTTTCATAGTGCTTTTGACAACCTGAAATGGTCTTAAATTATTCGATTACTCGTTTTATACCTGTTTTCAGTCCCACAATGATAAGAATTGTATTTACCACTCTGTTCTCTACATTTTTAAAAAAGATTGATTTTATTGTTAGTGAGAGAGTAAGAGACAGAGAAAGGGGAGGGCCCAACACAGTCTCTGTAGTTGTATATTATCAAGTTTTGGCATAGTTTCATTCCACACAGGTGGATGTGGGGCTATGCGGGACAGGAACCAAACTGGGGGCCTTCCACATGGGAGGTGTGCCCCAGTTCAGCATATGGATTTGCATGGGCTGGGGCCAAGGTTTGATCCCCAGACCTTGCTGTTGGAAGGCAAGCATTCAACTCATTGAGCTATCCCAGCATTTCTGTTCTCTACATTTTTGTACTGTAGCTAAGCACTTTGGGAATGAAATTTCACTCACTTTAAACTTCACTGAAGAATCCTCTATTTTATTACCTATACCCAGAAAACTTTTATTATAAACTGTCTTACTAGACGAATGCTTCTCATTCTCCATTGACAGTCAGTAGAGTACATGGGTGCAGGGAGGACAAAGCTGTGGACCTTCAGTTGGCCTGTGCATGAATCTTGGCTCCGCCATTGAATGGGTGAACTAAAGCAGGTGACTCAGCCAATCTACACCTCAGTTTCCTCATCTGTAAAGTAGAATTCAAAATAGCTCCTACGTTATAGGATTGTTTTAAAGCTTAAATGTGATATTGTACATAAAACTCTTATCACAAAAATTAACTATTACTGTTGTTGCTGATGCTTCTGTTAATTAGTAGAATTGTGGTGGACTCAATGCTGGCAATGGGAATGCAGCTGTGGAAAGAAATAGTTGTCTCATGAAATAGTTCAATTAGTGGCGGAGACATATATGTAAATTACCTATTGTAGGTGAATTACCTACAATATGTTTTGCCAAGAGCTCTAACAATATGCGACTAGAGCATTGAAAAACACAAGGTGGAGCAACTGTCAACCAACAGCAAAGGTGCCTTAGCCGAAGTAGCAGTTAAGAGATTAAGTTGCCTTTTAGGTAAAACATGTTTCTCAGAGATAATAATAAAATAACAGCAGCTAATTTCTATGCAATTTCTTTACTGATATGCTAGACTGTTTTACATATGTTATCTAATTTAATGCTCTTAGCAACCCTGTGAAGTAGTACTGTTATCGTCATCTCCATTTTACAGAGAAGGAAATTGAGCCAAAGAGAGGTTAAGTGGCATGCACAAGGTTGCACAGTTGTTAAATATCAGTCCTGGGATCTCATCTGTTTTTGCTTTTTTTTAATTAAAAAAAATTATTTTTATTGTTTTGACAGAGACAGAGAGACAGAGAAGGGAGAGGGCCCAGAGCTGTCTCCATAGTGGTACATCATCAATTTTCAACATGGTTTCATTCCACACAGGTGGGCGGGAGCTGTACAGGGAGGTAACTGGGCTGGGGGCCTCCCACATGGGAGGCATGCCCCCTTGAGCCAGGGTGTGAACCAGCGGGTGAGAACTGAACTGGGGGTCTCCTGCATGGGAAGCACACCCAAGTTCAGCATATGGGTCCACATGGACCGGGGCCGGGATTTGATCCTCGGTCCCCAGGGCTGCAAAGCGAGCACTTAACTCGATGAGCTATCATGGCTTCCCCTGATTTTGCTTTTTTAACTTCCATTGGTGTCCCACTTTTGCTTTCATAATGTGGAAAAGTCCTGAAAGGATTCTGTACAGAGCCAGTTTCACCCTGTTAGCCCTTGTTGCTTTATTGGTAAAAAGTCAACTGGACTGGTATCCACTTATGTTATAGGGGTATTGTGAGAATGAAATGAGATAATTCAGGTAAAGTGCTTAGCATATTGTTTGACATATGGTAAGCATTTAAGCATATGTTCACCATAACTAGTAGTTATTATTATTTACCCATACTGAAATGAGATCTGTGAGCCCTTGTGACCTGCCTAAGCCCCTCTTCTCATGGTAGCCTCCATTCTGAGGTATCCACCTCCAAAGAGAGCAAGTTCCCAGCAGTTGAAGTGGCATGCTACGCAGGTTGCTAGCATCGTTTCTCAGCTGCTACTCCAACTGCCGTAACTGCCTTCGTAATTTAAAAATTACTCTTTCTGTTTTATATTTCAACTCAGGAATCGATGCATCTGTGAGGCAGTTTGTTTTTTTTGGGTAAGTGCAAGGAGCTGTGTGGCGGTATGGTGACGCACTTCGTTTAGACTCAATATTGCCATCTACTTCCTCAGCAGTGTCAGAGAACAGTCTCAAGAAAGATCTGTTCCTTCACCTCACAGGCTTGGTTTCACAGACTAGCCTGTCCTCTGTGGCTTTGCTTATCTCCAAGAGTAAGGAAGTATTGCTCGCCCACAACCTGCCTCTGTTTCTAGTTCACCTGGTGCCCGTGTTGAAAGGGTACCTCATGTGTCCCTTCAAGACTTCAGAAGTATAGATGCCCCTGTTTCAGAGAGCTTGTGTTCTGTACCTGCTGAAAACGAGAGCAAGCCTCATCCCTGCCCAATTTCCATTTTCCTGTTGTCGAAGTGGGTTTCTGGGAGAGAGGACTGTGCCTTCTCTATTTCATTGTGACAGGTAGTCTTGCAAGGCATACACTAAGCAGCCTCTTCTTTGTTTTCTGGGTGAAGGTGGGCCCTGTCCTCTCAGAGCTGGTGGCCCTGATGTGGCTTGTTGTTTAAGTGAAACAGAGTTAGCTTATCCTTGAAGTTTTCTTACATGACCATCTTTAGATTTCAGAGAAGGAAGAACAGAGTCCCCAAAAGTACCGAGAGTTACAACATATACATAAATAGCCCTGTGGAGCTGAACAAAAGTGTCTATTGTGTAGAGCACTGCAAAGCAAGATACATACTGGGAACTAAGACCAAGAAATTCGAGATATTTATTTTTGAGTTTTTAGCTTGAAAAATTTCCCCCATATGAATTGTGCATTTTGTCTTAAATCAGGATAATAATGTGGATCCAAATCCTGGCCCTTCCATGTGGCAACTACTTGATTGTAGGCAAATTATTAACTTTGTGCTGCTGCTTCAGTTGTTATTGAGGTGGGTTTTGTCATTAATCTTCTAGTGCATTTACGGTAGAGAGAAATCTGTTCTAAGTAGTTACTCATACAGACTACCTGAAAGTTTCATTCTTTCACAGTGAGAGCTAGCTTTCGTCGTTATTTTACTGTTAACTGTTGCTGTCCTGAGGACATACCTAATTTGTATATTTTTTTCCCAAGTGAAACAAATTATTTAAGGTCATATTAATTGGAGCCTCAAAGCTCTCTATCCCTGCTTCCATTCAGGGGAAAAGTATTTAACTTAGGTGTAGTAACTGTTTCCTGGTCTGTAAAATAAGGGTAGTAATACCTATGTAACATGCTCATGACAGGTTCATTGTGAAGATGACGTGATATATGTAAAAATAGCTAATTCAGTACCTTTAAAAAATTTGGAGACATCACCACTGGTCAGGCAACAGGCTAGTGAGGAACCAAACAGATGATCTGATCAATTCAAAGTCCTGGAGTTAGGAGATGTATACAGGGTGAGGGGTCATGGAGGTGGGTGGTCTTCAGGGTCCAGGAGAAAGATCAAGTGTGGGCAAGATGAAGAGGTGTATTTGGAAGCCAAGGCAGACAAGGGATGTGCGGTTTGGGCCTGATCCCCCAGCAGGGGCTCTTGTGCTTCTACATTTTTATTCTGCTTTCTTCCTGGGTAGCACAAAGTTTCAGAACCAGGTGTGGAGAGAAGGTCCTAAAAATGTTGTTCAAAGATGGGTCAGAGGTCACTACCCCAGTTTTCAAATAAGTACATCTAAATCAGTAAGTTCACTGTTAATATCTTGTTCTGCAGAATCGATTTGCCTATATTAAAAACAAAAACAAAAACAACTGCCTTGTCTTCTTCCATATAAGGAGAGACACCCATGAGGAGTCTAGGAATGCAGAATCATACGCACTCATTAAATACTTGCTGGATTGATTGTGCCTGGATCGCATCTGGGGTTGGGGGAGCTCTCGTTCACATTTACACTTTTAGGATAAGGGAAAATGTCGTATGTTGTTATTTCTGAGAATGCCACTGAACTTTAGTAATATTGAGAGCACTTATCGAATGCTGCTGCATGACAGGCGGGCAGTGCTTTAAGTCTCTATCTCAATTATCTTATTTAATCCTCACAATACCCTCCTGTTCTACTGACTAGGAAATTGGCACCAGTCAGGTGACTCCAGAGGCCACTGACTTTATTCACCCCACGACACAGTTTCCACTCAGTTTCATTTCATGGTACTTTGGACTAATTAATTCTCAGCCCAGCACCATGAGTTGGTGAATTCATTCATTTGCCAAATAGTTATTATTTCTGTGCTACCACTATCAGGCTAGGTATAGATCATTCCTGGAGGCCAGGTCGTTTTCCTGAGTAGGGTTGCTGTCAGAACTGTGATTTAAACTTCCGAGTTCATGGCTTCCAAACTTGTGTGTGTAAAACAGACACATGTACCTTATCCCATTTTTATGGTGACATCACAAGAATGATTTACATTTAATCAGACACAAGTAGGGAAGAGTAATAACTGTTTGTCTCAGAATATGTTGCAAATTTTATCAGTTACACATTTTGTGACGGAATTATTGGATCTGCATTGGGGCATCCCCTGAAACAAACAATGAAAAAATTTTTTTCTGATCTTTAGAGAGTTATACAGTTTGGAATCAGAATATATGTGAAATATGGACTCAGAAATATGAGTTAAGTAATATACTTAAAATGTATACTACACTTGATTGCTCTACCACCAAGGATTTCAGTTATAAGTAAGACTTCAGACTTGGATTTCTTGCAAGAGTAACTCCTTTTCTTCCCTTCTCTGCTGCAGGCTTTTTATCATGTTTGGTACTGAGCACCAAACTCTCCTGGCAGTTTTTTAATTGAGGTTTTGTAGTTATAATGGTCTGGTACTATAAAAAGCCAACTTTGTGCCAAATTTTTTCCAAGACCAGACATGGGTTTTGACACGACAATAAATTAAAGATAAATAAATAAAGAAACATGGCAGTGAAAATGCTGGAAGTGTTTTGTTTTGTTTTGCTTTGTTTTTTAACTAGCAAGTGAGGCCTACTTATAAATTTGAGGCATGTTTTCTTAGTACTTGAGCTCAATGTTACAAATGCTTAGCTACACTAATCTGTTACTGGGTAACTCCAGAAAGAATGTTAGACCAAACCATTAGGAGATTGGAGATTTTTTTTCCCGCTTGAGCATTATTGAAATTTGACAACATTCTCATAGTCTCTCCTTTTATTTAAGGATTTGGCTATCAAAAATACCAGTAAGTGAAAGGAACCAAGAGAAACTAATGACCAAATGAATGGTAGTATTTAAAGTCGCAAGTTGCTATGATACAGCCTTCACCGTGACCTGGATGGATAAGGGCTAAACAGGATTTGCTTTCCACAGAATCTGGGTGCCTGTTCCACCAATTCTGTTTGTCTCCAGCCTGACTTGCTGGCCCCTCCTTTTCCCAGCACCACTTATTTCTGTTCTGAGAAACAGCTTCCTCCCATTACGTGCACCAATTCAATTAGGCAGGAGTTAGTGCTGAAGGTTTTGATTTCCTCAGCTAGACAGTAGCTCTGTTTTGAAAAACGTTATGAGGGTGTTGTGGTGGTCACCTTTCTGGATTCTGATTCCTTCTCAACTTCATGACTTTTAAATCAATCAGTTTCTCTTCTTCGCCTCCCCTCCCCTTCTCTCCCTTCTATCACACAGAATGGGAGTGATTGCACTGATCAAAACTAAGCTCAGCCTTAGTTCACAAATATTGGGAAATCTTTAGAAAGTCATTAATTTTCTTCTAGATACTAACTAATAATATAATTTCTGAGCACCTGAATTTGGAATTTAGTTTGTCCCCTGCAGAGACTTGTTTCCTTTTTCTAAATCATGTCTCAAAATTTATAAAAAAGGACTAAACAAGCTTTGAAGCATATTAAAAATAACCTAACAAAAATCTTCACTTTTTTTTAGTCTACTAAACTTTGTTTAATTTTAGGCCACCATGTGGAACTGAGTCTTTATTGAGATTTGAAATGTCAAAATACGGAGGGATTTGTATATATTTTCACTTTTGACTTCATTTACTGAAAGTGCTGAAGCACCAAGTGGGAGGTAGTTTTGGAAGTGTTTCTAATCTAAAGAGGAAATTCCATTATTTGTGGCAGCATGTCTCATTTGGTATTCCAAGGAGGCGTAGGCCCTTCCATCATGCATCCTGGCCCATGACTGCATACCTGCCCCTCACCAGGATTCAGAATTCCAACATTTCTATTTCTCATCCTTGAAAAATTCTATACTCAGTTTCTTAAACTCTTCCATTAAATATTTTTTCAGATTAGCCTAGTATAGAGTTCAAAACTGGAAAGCACTGTAAGAATCCTCTGATATGGGAGGAAAACATGGCTATTATTATTGAGTGTGCCTTCAGATCCTAACAAGGTTGGCAGGTGACCCTGTGTTTGGTTTGGATCAATTTGTTAACTGTTCATGTGCTTATGAAAATGTTAATCTCTGTTATTCAGAATAGTTGAATATAAAATTGAGCAGAAAAGCATAAGCAAAGAAGCTTTTCTGTGACTTCCAATATTTCTCGTCACTGACTGCTGTGAGAAGCGTCATTTTCATTTTGAAGTTTTCCACTTAATAGAGGTCTCTTAGGTCAGGTTACATCTGGTGATAACTGGAACCTGTCTGTCTGGTGTTCTCCTATCTCCTCCACGACCCTCTCCACTCCCCATACAAAGGAAGAGTAGCTTCTGAATTACATGTAACAGAAATAAGTAGGTTCTAATGTGTGATCAAAATTAATATTCTCCATTGACGAAATGCATAGTAGGAGCTTTGTAATGTTCAAAATGTTTTCTCTACTAACGCAGTAGGAAAGAGATGATGACAAATCACCTATAGATAATTGTATCTGCTTGTACCAAATATGATGCAAAAACATGATATATTTACTGGACAAGCTGCAGACCTACTATATCCCCCAAACAAATCTGATGGCTAATGCATTTTTTTTATAGCCTGCTTACTTTTTCTTTTAAACATTTTCTTGTTAATGTTCTTACTGCCTTTCATGGAAATACCAAAAGGCAAACATCCTACTCTAATAGGACTGATAATTCTAGCACAGATTCTTGAGAGTATGTCTCCTTATGCTTGCATTTTTATTGAGGGCTTTGTCTACATACATTCTAAAGTCAACTTAACTTTGTGACCCAATTAACTGATTGGCCTGATGAATTCAATTAAAATCAGGGAAGTGCTTGTGCAGAAAGGAACAGCATTAGTATATTGTGGTAGTTAAGATTAATAAGATTGATTTGATTTGGTAATTAATTTGATAATTTGATTAACAAGGTAATTTAATGTCAGCCAGAGGCCGGGGTTCAAATCTATATTAGCTAGGTGACCTTGCCTTAAACGTTTAAACATCTCTTTTCCCCATCTATTAAAATGGCATAGTAGCATATACTTTATAAGGGTGCTGTGAGACTGGGTGAAAACAGTCATGTAAAGTGCTTAGCACAACACTTGGCTTAGAGTCACTGGTGGACAATAGTACTTTTTGTTATGCTCTAGGATTTAAAATATGTGTCCTCTGAAAGACACCATGTCTCAGATTGCTGTCAGATTTCTTTCTGAGTGAACAGAGAATCACTTCTTTTACTGAAGACTTCAGTAGCACAAGCTTTATGTCGTCTCTGAATTTCTTCTATCATTTCTGCAATTGTGTCATTCTTCCCTCCTGTATTCACGTCAACTTTGGGTCATAATAATATTAACCTATATTTTAAAAAAGAATATTGAATTTCTATACAAGTTTGTACTATTTCATTTTCACAAAAACCTTGTAAGGTAGTCAAGGTAGAGATAAAGTTATAGAGATAAAGAATTTTAGAGCTGGAAGGAAATGCGGTGGCCTGGACTCCCCCACCTCCCTTCTTTTGATAGGTGAAGAAGCACTGTGTTCAAGTGTTGTGTGAATGTAGTAAGTGGCACAACGGACAAAGCAGATTTGAGTTCAGTGCCTTTCCCACCACACCACACCGATCACGTCTCTTTTTAATTAAAAATGCCTTGTTCCTGGCCTCTTATTTAGAAGTTGCTCATAACTCAATGTCTAGGGTTCTCAAAAATGTTTCACAAGTATATACTCATGATACAGAGCTCTTTTGAGTTTTAAATACCTAACTATAGCATAGAATCCATACAAGTTTCTATCAATTTCCTCTTTTGAAAGTCTTGGCTCTTCTTCCATAGCCCTCTGAAAAATTCATTCTATAGACATTGGCTTCTTTCTGTCACCACCTCTTGTCACATAAGTGCCTCTGTTTGTAGCTGCCACCTTTAAAATAATGATAGCTGGGAATATATACTGAAATATTTTCAATAAGTTTATAGATTTGCTTTTCTGTTCTATTTTATGGAATGTTAATTTTGTTCAACTGAAATTCTTTTGTCAAAACTGCTCTGATTACAGGATCTTATGGAATCATGAATATGTTCTCCTGTTAATATTATCTTAGCCACATAAGAAAATGACCAATTTATGCAACTTGTATGTGAAATACCACCCAAGGGACCATAAGTCTTTCACCTAAACCTTAATTTTCTTGAATCCTTTGTACTTATTTCAAGGTCTAGTCTGTAATTTAATCCCATAAACAATACTGCTTTTCTGACCTTTCTTCTATAACCTCATCTGTACATTTGCTTTTTTCTCATTTTTGGCTATATTGTGTCACTAAAAGTTAAGAAAATTTTAAATGAAATTTACTGCCCTACTCATATTATCTTTTATTTAAACTGTATTTAAACATTTTACTTTTGCGTTAGATTTATGAATTCTTTTATCCCTTGACAGTTTTAGCCTATTCAAAGGTGATGCTTACTTTTTATAAATATTCTGTAATTTGCCTTTCTGTGAAAGACTCAGTGAAAATATACATTTAATTAACAGTAAATATTTTATAGAACCACAAGAAATATCTGGTAAATGCTACTTCTTTGTAATATTATTTCAGAGAGTAGAAATTCAATTTCAGTTTTTATTACCTAGTTATGTTGTCAGAAAAATATTCATGTAGAAATAAGACAGAGTAAAATACTATAACAGTTTTTAACGAGCCTGATTTTTCGTATAGGATAACTGAATACTTCTGTAACAGAGACTTGATTTTTTTTAAAGGTTTTTTTATTTTTATTATCTATTTATTTATTTATTTATTTATTTATTTATTTATTTTTGACAGAGAGAGAGTGATACAGAGACAGAGACAGCGAGAGAACTGAACTGGGGGAGCTCCCAGTTCAGCATATAGTTACGCACGGGCCGGGGCCGGGATTTGATCCCTGGTCCCCAGCGCTGCAAAGTGAGCGCTTAACCCACTGAGCCATCCCGGCTTCCCCGAGACTTGATTTTTTAAAAATTAGTTTCAGATATACAGAAGAACATAGTGATTAGACATTTATACACTTCACAAAATGATAACCTCAACTAGTCTACTACCCATCTGACACAGTACATAGTTATTACAATACCATTGACTATATTCCCTATG
>PVKE010004647.1:0-63364 GCA_004027555.1 Craseonycteris thonglongyai
TGTAAGCACTGAGGAAGTTATTGAAAGGTGATTTTCAGCACAACAGGAAGTAACCCAAGAAAGAATAATATGAAATTTCTGGAGGATAGGTGATTCATCCTGATCTGCTCCATTACTTCAGAAGAGAAAAAGAAAAAAAGAAAAAACAAAAAACAAACAAAAAAAACCTCCATGACAGCTCAGCACCAGGCACCATTAAATTTTTAAGTGAAATTGTATAGTATCTGCAAATTGGATCACTTGTGATAATTATTCCAGTGCTTTGATTGATATGTTGGGGTATTTAGAAAGAAAAGCAGCAGTTAGGTAAATGAATGAAAAAATGCAATAATAATACCAGGAAAAAAACCTATTATTTTATAAAAAGGTACAAATTAATGCAATACAATGCTTGGATTGATAATAAGCCATAGTTATATATCATAATAAAATAAGCAGTGTGTTTTAATTTAATGTATTCATATGATGTAACTAAATTGAGTTAATGGATGGTGGGGGAAAGGGCTTAACATAAGAGGGCTAACCCATCACCTACAATTACCGTATTTTCCGGCGTATAAGACGACCGGGCGTATAAGACGACCCCCTAATTTTACAGTTAAAACAGGTTTAGGCCTATATTTGCTGTATAAGACTACAGCCTCGGAAGTGGGGGGTAGTCTTATACAGCGAATATAGGCCTAAACCTATGTTTTAACTGTAAAATTAGGGGGTCGTCTTATACGCCCGGTCGTCTTATACGCCGGAAAATACGGGTAACTGGAAATTGATAGGTGATGTCTAAATTTGATAGGTTAGCAAACAGAACTTTAAGAACATTTTTAAATATTATTTTTAAATACCTGGAAAATATGAATGAAATATTTGAATATGGTAGTCTCTGAGAAGAAGGTCTAGGTGTGTAAAAACTAAGGGATGTGCTCTTAGATTTTATTAGAAATATTTTAGTTTTACTCAATTTCTCAGCTATGTGCATTTATAATATTGACAGAGATAAAAAGTAATTTCAAGTACAGTGAAAATAAGGTAACTGCATAGTGAGTGGTTGTATTAGAGACAGGATTAATACAGTTGGGCAAAGCCAGGAAATTATTCTTATTTGAGACAATATTTGATTTGGTACCTATAGTGAGATTCAGCATGTCCTCAATAGAGTAAAGAAATAAAGACATTTCAGCAGAGAAAATATGTGAGCTGTTCTCTACCTTTCAAATAAGTAATTTTATTGCATTATGGATATAACTGAGTTGTGAATATAATTTTGCATTCAATTATCTCTGACATTTTCAGACTATTTACAAAAAAGTTAAATCTACATGCAGTGAAATGCATAAAGATTACATAAGTTTAATTCTTCGTATCCTTGCTTCATGTGTGAAACAGAGATTTGTTGATGTCTTTGTTTTTCTGATGTTCTAGTATTTTAACTTTTATTGTTCAGGAGAGAACAGAAAGAATGAAGAATGAATTACAAGTGGATTGTCATAAAGAACTTTCACATTCTTGTATGAACAGCAAGTCTTTAATATATGCAAGCATATATTTTCTGATAAGCAGATGTTGACATTACAAAATAAGTAATTGAGCACAGATGGTGTGTTTGGCATACTAAAAATGCTTCAAGAAGAGTTAGCACTTAGCAAAACAGCAGATTTTTTTTTTTAGTTAGGAATATTTTGGCTTTAAATATTTCAGGTTTCTTTCTCACTTGATTTTTTTTTTTCAAAAGGAGTGATCTGAGCCAATATGAAAAAAATAATACCCTAATTATTAATGATAAATATAAAAGTGATTGTTATTTCAAATCAACTATTAGAGGAAAGATATTGCATAACTTAAGTGCAAATAATATTTAAAATTTATATACAAATTACATTTATAACTTCTGAATCTTTTGTTTCAATTTTATATTAGTACATTGATTTCTATTAGCCACTGAGTAAGTTAAGCTTAAACTTGATTCATCAATGACATAGTATTTTTGATAATTTCAGGAAATGAGACCCACAGCAGAATAAAATAGTGTCACTTTCTCCTATTAATCTTTCCTGTAGAAAGTATGTCTAACTACTTAACCAAAATACTACTGATGACCACTGAGGGAGGAGACGGGAAAAAAGTACTTTTAATTCTAGCTAATGGTGTAAAATTAACATTTTTTGTAGCAAAATAATGTCAACTTAAAAAAATTATCATAAAAACATTCACACCATGTGCACAGAATTACTAAAAATGTTAAAGATTATATTTGAAGTTATTTTTCTTTTTATAAAAGAGGAGAAAAGACAGGCTACCTCTAAAATTTGTGGGCTGTGTGCAATTTTCTGTGTTCAATTGAGAAAGGACTTGAATTATTTTATTTCCCAAAGGTTTCTCTTCCACATAAAGGTTTCTCCATTGACTACAGAGTAGAAAATACTGGAGTGCATGTTAATATTAAAAAGATGAAAAAACTATTTATTCAAATTTGTAATGATTGGAGTAAAATGAAAGACAGCTAACAGAGTAGATTAGACAGGCTGACAGACCATTTGAATTTCTACTGTATGAAAGTTCAGTGTAAGTGGTGAAGATAATTTTTGCTGTGAAGGTGGAAAATTTCAGACAATGGAAATGCACATTCACAAGATGGGAAGGAAGGAAGCATTTAATTCTTTACTTACAGAGAAATATTACTATGACTTAAGGAAGCAGGTAGAATAATTTACTCTTGGCATCTCATGCTGACTTAGGATACACAGGGATTTTGGTGACTTTACAGCTCTAAATAATTCTCACAGAATTTTATTTTTTTTAATTATAGATGCTAGAAGGGTTAGATAAATCTGGTATTCTAGTAACACATACTCAGGAGGTGACAAAGAACCTCCTGAATATACAAGGGCTGTCCAGAAAATATCTAGCCATGTAACCATTCTCGTTATATTGATAATGGCTGGATTTTTTCTGTACAATCTCACGTGTTACTATTTGGAAAAGAGTGTGATTCATATAAATCTTATGAGAGGCAAAAGGATAATATTCTTTCTCTACTTTTCACAATTTTCTTTTACTGCTCGGGTAGAGGTTTACTGAGTAACTTGATTCATTTACTATTTATTGAACATGTTAAATAGTTTCACGAAGGATGACATTTTTCTCTATCCTTTTAGGTTCTTTTGGATGGTCTAATAAGTTTTATTAACATGAGACAGATTAACAAAGGAAAATAACTATATACATACATATGAACACTCACATACATGAGAGGTTCTGAGACAGAAAGTTAAAATGAGGCATATATGGCATCCTGAATCTACCAATGTGGTAAGATGCCTGAGGCTTCAGAGGACAGAAAGAGAATTCATAGGATGATAGGAAGAGCAGATGATCAGTAATTAGATGCTTGCCCTGCCATATCAATAGGTCATAAAGAGTTATTTATGGTAATATCTCTTATTATGGACAAGGCCCCTGATTTAAAGTATTTAAGGAGGGGTAAAGGTTTCTATTGAGCCCACGGGGTTCCTACAGACCTTCAACTCAAAAGACTCCATACACCAAAGTGACCCATCATGGGGAGGCCTATTCTGAACCCTTCAATAGTGAACTAGTTGCTGCAGAATAATCAGTGGAATAGTTGCATTCATCAAAGTTTGAGGCCATTATAATACTGGAGAACAGAAAGGTTTCCGTAAACAAAACAAAAATTTGAAAAACTTCGAAGAGATAGCTAATGGGAGTAAATAAAATTTTAAATCAGAACAGGGGAATCTGCAGCTAAAGACACAAAGAGTAAGTGAGAGATTTCACCCAAGGGAGTTCCAGAAAGCCCCAAGTTAAGGAATACCAACTGCAGAAATAGCAATTCTTAGAGAACTCATTAAAAAACTCCATTCTAAACAGTTGTTATGCTTTTCCTTCTTACTTCCAAGAAAACTGAGACACTGTTTATGAGGCATAGATGATAGAGCGGGGGAAGCCAGGATGGCTCAGCAGGTTAAGTGCTTGCTTTGCAGACCTGGGGTCAGAAGATTGAATCCTGGCCCTGGCCTGTGCAAACCCGTATACAGAACTGGGATGTGCCCCCAGTTCAGTTCTTTCTGGGGCAAGCTTCCAATGTGGGAGGCCCCCAGCCCGGTTCCTGCCCTGTGTGGCCCCCACCCACCTGTGTGGAACAAAACCATGTTGAAAACTGATGACATACAACTATGGAGACTGGTCTGGGCCCTCCCCCTTCTCTCTGGCTCTCTCTCTGTCTCTGGCTCTCTCTGCCTCTATCAAAATCAATAAAAAAGTAAATAAATCTTTAGATGATAGAGCAATATCCCCTAAAAGCAGTTATCAACCATAGTGGTACATTAGGATTAGAAACTATGGGCCTTTACAAAGTAGTAACTCTCAGTCTGCAACATCCCCACACTAATATTCTGATTCAATGTCCTCATAGAACCCAGAAGTCAGTATTTTTAATAAAATTTTCCAAGTAGAAGTTTTTTTCATATTGGTCACTGTTTAATCTTCAATATCTAGAGCAGTTCCTAACATATAGTAAAGACTCAATAAATGTTTCAGAATGAATGAATAAATGAGTAAGAACCAAATTGCTTTTGGGAAAAATATCAGTAACTAGATAGTTGTATATAATTGAAAGGTAAGGTCACAATTCTGAAGAAGAAAAAAAAAGCAATCCTAGAATTTTATTACACATTTGAATTATCAATTAAATGTGAAGAAAAATAACTATGCTTTGAAGTATGCATATATAATTTACCAAAGCAAAACAATGGGACTCAAGTTCGTGTTATAAGCAAAAAGAAACCCAAGAAATACAGCACAAGATATAAAAATTCTTATATCAATACCACACAGACATAATAAATAAAATATAATTAATAAAGAACCTAATAGACCTTGCTATTGAAAAATTATCATTACTGCAGGAAATTTTATTAAGATTTAATTTATTAGATCTTCAATCACACAATTGGTTTCTTAGTAAAAATATTTAGAAATAAATTTAAACCATTATTTATTGCTTTTGAGTTCTTTAATCACATCAAGCAATAAATTCCTAATAAGATTACCAAATAAAATATAATTGTCAATAACTGCCCTGTAATAAATATATCTGGTCTTTGTTTCTAGGTCCTGAAACCCAGCTCCTAAAACCCTCGGAATTTTTGAGAGATGGAAGTGTCTTTTGTTGTTCATAAGAAGACCCATTTGATCACATTTGAGTTAATGCTAATGAGGTGATTGGGGCCAGGAGTGGGGAGGGGGGGAGGGGCAGGTGCTTAGATAGCCTCTGGATGGCTCTGTTCATTAGAAAGACTAAGTGATCAGAGCACTGGAATGTTCAGCTCACCTACCAACCACCAGGAAGAGAGATGGAAGAAACCGGAGATTAAGCCCTGTAAAGTCTCTTTAATGGTGAGAGTTGTTGAGTTTTATTTTCACGTTATGGCAGAGTGGCACACCCAAACTCCATCCAGGCTTTGTCCTACATCCCTCATCACTTGGCTGTTCACTTGTATGTAGTATAATAAACCAGAAAATGTAAAAAAGTGCCTTGCTGAATTCTGTGCATCATTCTGAGATGGTGGCAGTGGTGGTGGGGGAAACTGAGCCACCAAAAAAACATTGGCTTTTAGGAATAGACACAAGACCAGTAAATCAAGATGAGATGAAGAGACCAGCTAAAGGTGGCCAAAACCATAATAGCACCAAAAGCCACCTCCAAGTAACCTCCAGTCACATTATATAGTCATTATAATACATTTCCATGCTAAACTACACTCCTACTATCTCTGTGATGCCTCCAGAAAGGACCATGTGATATAAGAACAAAATAAGGGGTGTACCCCTTTCCTGGAAAAAGTCACCTCTTCTAGTAACTATTACGAGCATTCCTCCCTCTTATTGGTACTAAAGTGCTTAGCTCATAAAAAACACAGCTGCAAGGAAGATCAGAATTTGTCTCTCACTGGGAGACAACTTCTGCTGTACCTGTTGAGTAGATCTTAATTCAATAAGCTACTTTAGTTTATTTCCTGGCCCATGCTTAAATTCTTTCCCATAGGAAGCCAAGGACTCCTTTGCAAATGATCTAATCTTAGGAGGCAGTTATGGTAACACCCAGTTTATAGTGGATTTATAGCAATACTTCAGCATGAACTTGGGAACCAGAACTTGTGATTGGCATCTGAAGTTAATAGTATTATGTGGGACTTGGCCCTTAAATTTTGGGGTCTGTACTAACTCCAGATAGTGTCAGAATTGAATTGAAATTGTTGAATATCTATTTGGTGTTAGGAGAATTAGAGAATTGGTAGCTGGTTTTGGAAAAATAACCTAAAAATATTTAAAGTAAGGAAAATTGGAATATTAAAAGGGAGGTGGAGTATTAGAAAATATAAATATAATAGTAGCATAAAATTTTTATTACTATATGCTTATTAAGATTAATTTATCACATGCATGTAAGTACAATATTTAAAATTATAAACACTACCACAAGAAAACAAAATGTAAAACAATCCATAATCTGAATTTGTAATGGAAAGGATGGTGAAAGATATTCCGCTTTCATAGTGGGCGGCAATAGTTATAAAAATTAGAATAATAAATGCATAATATTTAAAATTATATAGGCAACTATCAAAATAACAAAAGCAGAAACTTTTCTTGTTAAAAATAATAACCTTTATTGAATTTAGTGATCAGAGACTATATTTTGTTCAACATGCTTATGTTCTATTATTATTTTTTCCTGTATCACTTCTATCATTTAAATATTTAATTTAAAATGTCTTATAAATTGAGGGATGCCAGGATAGCTCAACAGGCTGAACACTTGCCTTGCAACCGCAAGGTCCAGTGATCAAATCCCAGCCCCGGCTTGTGCAACCCTGTATGCTGAACTGTGACATACCGTATTTTCCGGCATATAAGACGACCGGGCGTATAAGACGACCCCCTAATTTTACAGTTAAAACATAGGTTTAGGCCTATATTCGCTGTATAAGACTACAGCCTCGGAAGTGGGGGGTAGTCTTATACAGCGAATATAGGCCTAAACCTATGATTTAACTGTAAAATTAGGGGGTCGTCTTATACGCCCGGTTGTCTTATATGCCGGAAAATACGTAACTGGTATCTGTGGAGCCCTGTGGTGAAAGTTCTCACTTCCCATGCAGGAGGCTCCTGGTTCAGTTCCTGCCCTATAGGGCCCCAAGTCCACCTGTGTGGAATGAAACTATGTCACAACTAATGATGTACAACTATGGAGATGACTCTGGGCCCTCCACTTTCTCTCTTTCTCTTTCTCTGTCTGTCTATCTGTTTGTCTCTCTCTGTCACACACACACCTAGAAATAAGAAAAGAAATTTTAAAGAAATTTTAGATAAAACATCTTATGAATGGCAAGAGAAAGCATAATTACCTATTATTATAGATAATTTTTCTATTACATATAATAGAAAATTCAGAGAAACAATTAATACTTCATATCTTATGATTATGCCTTTATAAGATGCACATATTTAAAAATACAATATATAACCCCATCTGTGTTTTCCAGTTTCATTAACTACTAGTATATATGCATTACATTTTACACCTTTTATAGTATATATTATAGACCTCCCTTTTTGCTTATTGTTAAAGCATACCTACCTATTTCAAGTTGACAGACATTTTGATCTACATTTTTAAAATACATTGGGCCAGATAAATTTTATTAAAGCCTTTCCTTCTGATTCTGTTCTAACTCATCTACAAAAATGTTTACTTTGGATTATACAATTATTCATAGGATATTATGTAGTGTAATGCTATCAATTTTTGAACTCTTTCTCTTTTATAATTTATTCTGTCACATTTAAAGTGGTTTTTGTGAGTGTCTTGAAATGGAACTTTAAGAAATTACACAGTGTGTAATTAAATTAATCAAGGGCCATCGATGTGGTACAGTGAGTTACTGAACAAGAGAGCTTTAAAACCTACTTAGAACTTGGTTAATTTGATTTATAATGCATCTCTATCAAATAGAATAACTAAAGTACTCACTGTCATGAATAAAATATGAAAACTTTAGGGGAGTAAGATTGAAAAGTGCTCTGAAAAACACAGTGTGTTCCCATTTAAATTTGCACAGACATCCAAGCTAGAACTTGTCTTTGTGAAATTTGTGCTCTGTCTCTGCAAAGCACCTGCATCCAGACTGAAGTTTCCCTTTAATGAGCTCTAAGGGCAGTGAGGTACAAGGAGATACCCCAATAAAACTAATGAGAATGGTCTCTTGGATTTAGAAGTCACTCTTCTACAAAAGGATCTTTGTTTCTAAACAGACTTGTTGAGAATATGAGACCAATGTATATTTTAAAAAGGAACTAAATTTATAAATACATGGCTGAATTATACATGTAAGTGATGAGAATTTACTTTGACTATTTGGCTATATCTCAGTGGTAATGGTTCATTAATTTTGGAAGGTTATGTGTTTACCAAGCATTCCCCCCACCTCCCTGCAGTTTCTTAGGTAAAATGTAGGAATCTTATATTCCTATATTTAATTCCAGCTTATTCAATATCCATCCTATAATTTGAACTTGCTGTTCACTGCCTCAGTTCTATTCTTCAAATGCATTACTATACTTCATTATTTTCCTCTTTCCTCAAGTTCACATTGACTGAGACCTCCATGACCTGCTATTTTGATTACTATAGCTCTTTTCTTCCTCTGCAAATAGCTTCCTATTTATCTGTTCAGCTTCATTTGTGCTACCATTATTTCCTAGGACTAGATGATCACTCTATATCTGCTTTTTAAATTTTATTTCTGGCTCCTGATTCTATCTACTTGGGAGGTTTTATTTACTTCCCGTAGGAAACCACGTATATAAAGAGCTGCCCAGTCAGCAGATGGTCACAAGATCTTATTGCCATCCCAGAACACAACATAAGTATTGTGTGTGTGTGTTTTTTTTAATTTATTAAATTTATTGAGATGATGTTGGTTAGTAAAATCACATAGTTTTCAAGTGTGCATTTCTATATATCATTTGTATATTGCAATATATGTTCACCACCAGTCAGTTCTCCTTTGTTCTCCATGCACTTGACCCCCTTTAGCCTCTTCTACCACCCAGCACCCTTACCCTCTGGTAATCACTAAACTGTTGTCTGTGTCTATGAGTTTCTATTTGTTTGTCTTGTTGTTCATTGCTGTCAGGTGTATGTCTCACATATGAGTGAAGTCATATGCTTCTCAACTTTTTCTGTCTGACTTATTTCCCTTAGCATAATAATCTCAACATCTATCCTTGTTGTCATAAATAGCAGTATTTCATCTTTTCCAATGGCTATGCAATATTCCATTGTCTGAGGGCAGGCTGAGAAATTTTGTCTCCCCTATAAAATATATATTTTTTGTTGCATTAGATGTATCTGCATATAACTGGTTCCGTGTAGTCACATGGTATCTCTCCCCAATCATTCTTGACCTTGCACACACAGATGCTTACATTTTTCACCCAGTGCACATAGAAATTGAAGAGTGTTCAGACCAAAACACATCCACATAATCTTGCAAGCTGAGGCCTGAATCTTGAATAGTTTCAGCTGAGGTGTCCCCTTATGGCAGTGTTCAGTGGACTGCCTTTTGTTCTCGAGGTCATAATGATGCACCAAACTTCATCTCCTGTGATGATCTTCTTTAAGGATTCTTCTGGGGAGCCAGGATGGCTCAGTGGGTTGATTGTTTGCAATGCAGCCCTGGGGTCCAAGGATTGAGTCTCAGCCTTGTCCCCCACCTGTATGGAACCATATCCTGAATTGGGTTGTGTTTCCCACCCCAGTTCAATTCCCTCCAGGGTGAGCTTTCCATGTGGGAGGCCCTCAGCCCAGTTTCCACCCTGCATGGCCCATGCCCACCTGTGGAAGGAAACTACTATATGTCAAAAACTGATAATGTACGATTATGGAGACTGCTCTGGGCCCTCCCCTTCTCTCTCTCAAAAACAATAAAAATAAATCTTTAAATAATTTCTCACCTTTTTCAAAACACTCCAGGTGTTCCCAAGAAATGCAAACTCTTTCAGTTTTCATTTAATCACACAGCATGCATGGTACCCACCGGGCACAAACTGTGGATTCCAAGGACACTAATACTATATCCCACTCTCACCTTTGAAATTCCTACCATAATTTACCAGCAATTTATTTTTGTTCGGTGTGATGATTTCCCTGGGTCGGTTCTTCAACACGATCTTGATGAAGCTGATCACTTGCAGCCATAGGCCTTCCACTTCATGGTTTTTCACTCAAACCTGCTTGCCTCACTTCTCCATCTTCGAACCACCTTACCCAGCATTTTACTGTCCTCATATCAACACAATGATCACCATAAATGGCTTTCATTCCTCTGTGAATTTCGGTTGGAGAAACTTTTTCCACTGTTAAGAATTCAATAACAGCATGCTGCTTGAGCTGAATGTTTGAATACACTTCCATTTTGATGTGCACTGGGTGAAAAATGTGAGCATCTGTGTGTGCAAGGTCAACAATGATGGAGGGGAGCTACCATGTGACTACACAAAACTGGTTAAATACAGATATGTCTATATAACAAAAAATATTACAGTGGAGGCAACATTTGTCAGCCTTCCCTCGTATATGTGTACCACATCCTCATCCAATCATCTATGGAAGGACACTTTGGTTGTTTTAATATCTTGATGACTATGAATAATGCTACAATGAACAGAGAGGTACATATATCTTTACAGAGAGATGTTTTCAGGTTTTTGGGGTAAATATCTATGAGAGGGATTGCTGGGTTTTATGGTACGAGTAACTATATTCTTAACTTTTTGAGAAAACTCCATACTGTTTTCCATAGTGGCTGTATCAATTTACATTCCCACTACCAGTGTGTGAAGGTTTCTTTTTCTCTACAATCTCTCCAATACTTGCTGTTACTTGTCTTGTTGATGACAGCCATTCTAACAGGTGTGAGGTGGTATCTCATTGTGGTTTTGATTTGCATCTCCCTAATTACTAGAGAAGTTGAGCATTTTTTCATATAGCTGTTGGTTATTTTTATGTCTTCTTGGGAGAAGTGACTGTTCAGGTCCTCTGCCAGTTTTTTAAACTGGATTTTGTTACTGTCATTGAGCTGTATGAATTCTTTATATATTTTTAATATTAGTGCTTTATGAGAGGCATTGTTCGCAAATATCTTCTCCCATTTGATTGATTATTTTTTAATTGATGGTTTCTTTTGCTGTGCCAAAGCTTTTTAGTTTGATAGAGTGCCATTTAATTATTTTTCCATTTACTTTTCTTTGAGATTAAGTTAGAAGAATCAAGGGGATGCCAGGATAGCTCAGCAGTTGAGCTCTTGCCTTGCAATCCTGAGGGTCCAGGTTTTGATTCCCAGTCCTAGACTATGCAAACCCATAAGCTGAACTGTGGCAACTGGTAACCACCAGGATGTTACAGCAATGAAGGTTCTTGCCTTCCATGTGGGAGGGCCCTGGTTCGATTCCTGCCCTGAACAACCCCTCATCAACCTGTGTGGAATGAAATCATATCACAACTAAAGATGTGCAACTATGAAGACAGCTCTGGGCCCTTCCCTTTCTCTCTCTCTCTCTCTCTCTCTCTCTCTCTCTCTCTCTCTCTCTCTCTCTCTCTCCTCTCAAACAATAAATACTATTGGGGAAAACAAAACAAAACAGTCTTTGGACACTTTTTCAAGTCACTTTAATGAAGCTATGATACAGTACTAGGTACATCTACCACCTTATACTTTACATTTTAGAAAATAAACAAAGATAATAAAGTAAAAAGCAACTCCAAGTATCTTACCAATGGCTCTGAATGATCAATTATGGCTGCAGTGATGTGGTCTAAACAAACTAGTTCCACTGGGTTTGCAGGGAGGCCGGCCACCACCATCACACATACACATGCATATTTCTTTTTTGAGTTATACCCTCTACATAGCTCAGTTATGAGGGTATAGATATAGAAAATTCAACAGAAATAAGTTCATAGAAAATTCAATAGAAGTAAGTTTAGTTAGAATTCTAAGTTATGCCTCAGGTAAAATCAATAAAGTGATTCTTTAACTCAGCTGCTTGGTTTTCATTAAAATGAGTGTGGTTTTTCATACCATACATGAATAAATAGCTAAAGCCCAGGAGCTAGAAAAATCAGAAGCATGCTTTTTTATGATTTTTGTACTATGTAAAGTGGAAACTCTTAAAAAGTTAAATATGCATCTAACCCTACCTATGCATCTAACCTATATATAAGTTTTGTACAAATATGTTTTCATATTAAATAATTAAATCTGAAAATTACCAAATGCCCCATAACAGGTAAATCAATATATGCATTGTACCATATTCATACAATGAATAGTACTCTGCAAATAAATAAATGATTGCTACACCAAAAATATGATTAAATCCCTAAATATATATACTAGTTGAAAGAAACTAGCACAAAAGAGTATACATCGGGGGTGGCAAACCTATGGCACGTGTGCCCAAAGTGGCACGCGGAGCAATTATTTTGGCACGCGGAGCTGTGAATACTATTTAAAAAATTATTGTTTATGCTCTTATAGACATAAAAATAATCAATGCCTCTATCTCACTCGATGGGTTGGCACGCGAGTTGAGCGAGTATACTCTTATTTCATAAACTTTGGCACTCAATTGCCAAAAGGTTCGCCACCCCTGGTATATCATATAATTTTATATTTATATTTCATTTATATAAAATTCTAGACAATATAAACTAATTAATAATGACAAAAAATAAGTCATTGGTTTCCTTAGGATGGGGTGGGTAGATGCTATGGTTGGGACAGGAGGGAGGAATTATAACGAATCATTAAGAAACTTTTGCATGGGTTGCATATGAGCACTCTCTTGACTGATGATGGTTTCAGGGGTGTGCAGTAGTTTTCCCTTCATGCCTTGATTTCACTTTCTGAGGGTTCAGTTATCTCTCATCAACTGCAATCCATAAGCAGTAATGGACAATTCTAGAAATAACCAATGTGTAAGTTTTAAATTGTCTGCAGTTCTCTGAGTAGTGTAATGAAATGTTGAGCAGCCCAGCTTCATCTCATCTAAGACAAGAATCATTCCTTTGTCCAGAATAGAGCTGTATACATGATCTACTTATTAGTCACTTAGAAGCCATTTTGATTATCAGATCAACTGTGGAGATATTGCAGTGCCTGCGTTCAAGTAACCTATATTTTACTTAACAATGCCCCCAAATGCAAGAATAATGACTGGGGAAGCTGGGATGGCTCAGTGGGTTAAGCGCTCGCTTTGTAGCCCTGGAGACCTAGGATTGAATCCTGGCTCTGGCCCAGGCAGACCCATATGCTGAGCTGGGGTGTGCCCCCAGCTCAGTTCTTGCCGGGGCCTATGCGGGAGGCTCCCAACCTAGTTCCTGCCCTGCGCAGCCCCGCGCCCACCTGTGGAGTGAAACTATATGGAAAATGAATGCTGTCAACTGTTATGAAAAGGTTTCTGGGGCTGGGGACAAGGCCTGGGCCTCCCCTTCACCTCCCTTTGTGATTAGATATAGAAAAGAATATGTACATGCAGCTTCGAATTGCGGCCAGACCAGTTGATTGATTACTAGGCCTGGGGTTAAAAATGTATGTGTGGGGAAGGGTCTGCTTGTTCCTTTTATGCTAATGAATAATCCACCCTGTACTTAACCTACAATGTCTCTTAATCTCTTCCCTATTCTTCATTTGATGATTGTTATCCTATCAATGTAAAGCAATAAAAACCAGCAGTGAGGAGAGCTCTTGGCTAGATTCCACAAAGAGCTCTATCCCTCTGCTCAGCTTGATTTTTCAAGACATTCCTGGTTCTAGGGTCGTCTCTGCATTTCCGATTCTCGACAAGGGGGGCTCAACGTGTAGATGCTGGCTTTGGGACCTTAAGATGGCTACTGGGAATCGCCAGGAACCAAGAGATAAAGTACATTTGGGGTAAACGCAGCTTTCCGGAATTGAGCAGAGTCATAGGCCGAAAGGGATTAATACACTCAAGGGTAAGCAAAACTTTCGGCAGGAGAGGGGAAAATGTCTATCAGCAGAAAGCCACTGTATTGGGCTTCTGCAAGCTTTAGAGGCTCCAAAAAATTTATTTTTGAGTACAATCATCATATTTTGCATTCAACAGGTACTCCTCATAACCCCCAAGGTCAAGCTATTATTTAACGTACAAATCGCACTCTTAAACAAATATTGTTTAAAAAAAAAGGGGTGGGGGAGAATATGGGGGCTGTCTCCTAGAACTCAACTTCTACTTTAAAATTTTTAAATGAAGCTGATGATATTCAATCCTGACCACTTTCTCCTTTACAAAAAGTAAAGCCACCTCCAATTCAAACGGAGGACTTTCCAGAGAAAAAAAGTAAAAATGATGAGAAATGGTCTGATGTTCCCTTGGAACAATCTATGCGTTCTTCTGCTTCGTGCATTTCTGTAAAAGATTATAAAATCCTAATGGCAGAAATGACCACCCTTTACTTAGCTATGCTCATATTACTGGCTTGTGATACCTATTGGGCTTACATTCCAAATCCTCCATTAAACAAGGTTGTTTCTTGGGAGGATGCATCTGTTCTTCTATCAGCTCAAACTTTACATTCTGATGCTTTACTTAAAAATAAATCAGATTCACCTCCTGATTTGCCACCCTGTACTGTTCCTACAGTATCTCATATATCAGAGTGGGTGCATTGGACTCAATGCAGAGGAGACATACCCTGGGTTCTTATTAATACTTCCTATGGACGCGTCATAGATTGGAGCCCTAATGGTTCTGCCCGGGTAAAAGAATATGGCTCTGAATTAAGATGGAAGAAAGAAGGAGATACTATTCATACAGAATGGAACAAAGCTATTGTGTGGCATGGAGGAGGATTTATACCATATAGCCCATTTATGGGAACTAATCCTATTCAGCATATTTGGAAACTAAGTGCTGCATTTCAACCTTTGAAAGCTTGGACTGGACATATATCCCATGATAATTCTATGAATAAAACAAAATTTAAATTTACAGTAAATACCAGATATTTTCAAGCTTGTGTTAGATTATCATATTTGTTAATGATTGGAAAAGCTAATTGGAATGTCTCTACTTCGGTGGTCTCGCATGAATTGTTTTTTTTACACATGTTTAAACTCTTCTATTCCATTTAACCATTCTCAAGAAAAATCTTTATATTTTAAAAGTCTGAGCAGGAGTTTGGCTTCAGGTACAGATAAATAGATCCTGGCAAGATTCACCGGCCATTCAGATGATTCAACAGATACTGGATGTTGTTCTCAAACTGCAGGGGGAGGCCTCATCTGTGTAATTGTTGATCTAATATTTATATATGCTTATGTGTGGAATGGTATCTTTGCCCCTGGAGAATGTTTTTCAAAAAAAGAGAGGGATAGAGAGTTGTGGAAGGTTTGTAGAGAAAGTTTTTGTGTGTGGTTGGGATGGATGGAATTGAAATGCTGGATGGGCAGATGTTTTTGGATTGCTGGTCTGCTGCTGGAATTAGATGTTATGGCTGGGGGAAGACGGTCTGTACCTTCTCAGGATGATTTTCTATGTTTTGTATTATATTAGACTTGATGTTTTTCCTCACCTGGCAGGGTATTACAATTATTCTAACCCATTGTTAGTTATATTCCTAATGAAAAGCTTTGTATCTTAAGAAAGACCAGGAAATTTATCTCAATGTCTTTAATAGCTAAAAGCAGGGATAACTAGAAAAGAGAAAAGAGTGAGACCAGAGACAAGATCAGAAAAAGGCCATACTTTTGGTCACAGTAATAGATGGGCCAAAACCTGTCACCTCAGGACCACCCCAGTAACCCCAGAAGAGGAACACAAAGGAGTTTGCTATGGGTACAAAAGCCCAGACCTCTGGAATAAGGAGGGCCCTGCTCACCTGAAACAGCCATGCCCTTGTGCAAAACTAAGAGACAGTGAGGAGGGAGTTGTCCCCTGTTCTGAAGGGCATAGGGACCAACTCCTTCACAAATGTCTATGGTTAACTGACAGGATCTGAGGTGCCCAGCAGCTCCCCGCTACAGTAATGGGGAGAAGACATATGGGTGACCGTTGATGTGGCAGATAAACCTCTTAATTTTATGACTAATAGAGTTATTTACTGTGTCTCAGCTGCTCACTCTGGACCTATTTTCTAGAACCTGCTCAATTGTAGAGATAATAGAGCCCCTCGACTTGGGCTGATATTCGGCCTGTTCCTTACTAATAGTTTATACTTTAGAAAAATAGTAATACAAGGTAACTCATAAAACAAAACTGTAAAGTACGGTAGTAGGCATCACTCTGTAAATGCACCACACCAGGGTAAAGAAGGCAGCCACTGATCGGGGTCCTGAAATATAGAAAATGAACCACCCTGCAGAGACAGAAGGACGAATGCCCTGTTCCGGTCACTCCAGGGCTGACTGGTCAACGCACGGCTGAAGCCTGAGGACACCACTTCATTGGTCCCTGGATAGTTTGCAGTCTGTTTTATATTCTGCAATTATGATTTCTTTGTAGTAATGATTTTTCTATGTTTGTTTCCAGTTTGGGTCATAGCCAGAATGCGAACAAGCATCACAGGAGTAAGGATGGAACTCCAATTCCTCAAATTAAATAAATAAAAAAGGGGGAACTGTTACTGAAAGGTTTCTGGGGGCCTGGGGGCAAGGCCTCAGCCTTCCCTTCACCTCCCTTTGTAATTAGATGTAGAAAAGAATACGAACACGCAGCTTTGCATTCCGGCCAGTCCAGTTGATTGATTACTAGGCCTGGAGTTAAAAGGATATGTATGGTCCTTTTAACAAATCTGCTTATACTAATGAATAACCCACCCTGTACTTAACCTACAATGTCTCTTAATCTGTTCCCTATTCTTCATTTGATGATTGTTATCCAATCAATGTAAATCAATAAAAACCAGCAGTGAAGAGCTCTAGCCCTATGCTCAGCTTGATTTTTCAAGACATTCCTTGTGCCAGGGTTGTCTCTGCGTCTCCGATTCGCAACAGTCAACTATGGAGACTGCTCTGGGCCCTCTATCTCTCTCTGTCTGTTTGTCTGTCAAAAACAATAAAAATAAATCTTTAAAGAATAATGATGTTGATAATTAAATATGCCAAAAAGGAGCAATAAAATACTTTAAGTGAAGTAATTTTAGATAAATCATGACCCAATAGCCACTCTAAATATAAAAGGTATAATGGATAAATCTTTTTATTAAGATAATAAAAAATTTCATTGGAGTAAAGAACAAGTTATTAGTTTATAATATTTTTCTTCATGTGTTTATAGCATTTTTATATCTCTAGAAATTAAAATTCATAAGAAAGATATAGTAAATTTTTATTGAAATTAAATACAGAAAATGGTAGAAAGACATCTCATTTATTTTTCAAGCCTTTAAAAATGCTAATTTGAAAAAGAATTATATGATGAAGTATTTTACAAGAGATTTTTACATTTATAAAATTAGTATAGTACATTTATCTTGTAGTGAAAAAGATTAATTTTATCCTATTAACATTTTCAAGATTCCTTAAAATTCTAAACAGCTAAATTATATAAATTTCTTAATAAAAATAAATTGCTTTTTCATTATAAAGATGATAAAAGAGCTATCATTCATAGTTACATGTATTATAATAATGACATGCTCTAAAATCCTTTACTGATTTAAAGTGGTATTTTCATTCTTTGCGAAATTAAAGTAAAATCCCAAAATTTGTATTCACAATCTTAGAAAGTTGTGGCTCTTAATATCCACCTTCACTATTTAGAACACCTTTTTTTTTTTTTTTTTTAAGATTTATTTTATTATTTGAGAGAAGGTGAGAGGAAAGAAGAAAAAAAAATGACTTAAGAGTCTGACTGTAATATTAGGAGTCAGTTATTTTAAGGTCAGATTAGCAGGTATAAATCTAAAGGAGGGCACAAAATAACACCTATAATCCTTGAATAAAAGAAAAGGAAGTATGTAAACAATTTATGATCTGTGAACAGAGTCTGAGACTCAAGATTTCTATCCAAGAATATAGGAGAAGTAATTCACAAAAGGTCTTATGAACAATTAGAACCATCAAGCTTATTTTACAAGAATAATAAAGTTTGAATTTAGGAATTAAGTATTTCAACTAATGAATGGACTTGGGAAGGAGATAGGAAACAATAAATGAGGTTAGACAATAGGAGTTTTAATCTAGATATCTGAGAAATTGAGTTTCAACTGGGGTTTAGGTAATAGGAAAAAAAAAAAAAGTAAAATAAACAAGCAGAACGCTAAAGGCAAAGAAAGAACCCAGTAGGAGTGCCTATGAAAACCCCTCTGTGCCTCAGCATTTTCCATTGTGTGTATGTGGGGCTTTTAAGGCAGAAATGAGTATAGTTAAGTCTTTTCAGCTGACAGTTCTATGGAACTAGGAATCCAGGAAACTCACCCAGTCGTAGGCAGCAGGGGAACACAAGCTTCCCCAAAAGGAGAAGAGTAGCCCCAAAATACAGAGTAAGGCCTCAGGCTCAGTGGTTTTCAGGTTCTCAGCTCAGATTAGTTGCTCTTCCTCCATTGCTAAAACTGAAAGGCCAGTAGCCCAAGTCTGGGATAATCCCCGCGCATGAAAACGTGAGCATTGAGCACAAATGGTTCTCCCTTAACACAATACTTGAGGCTTGTCATCTCTGCTGTTCTAGAAGCAGTTATTGCTAAAGGTAATGAGAAAGTTCTAGCATTTCTCCATATTCCTATTTCAAACGCTCCCTTCCCCACTCCCATAAGAACGACTACACGTGATTTAACAAAGATTCCACCTTTTTGGGTCTTGTTCTAGGATGGGATTTATACTACTTGCCACACTAGAGCTAAGGAACAGGCCAAGGCAATTAGGATTTTGATAACAAGAGGTTCACTCAATCTTGCTGTTCTGCAAAGAAAAGGTTAGTATTAGCAATGTTCATCTTCTGTTGTTTCATTCTCAAAGAAGACCTGGTTTTTTTCTCTTCATCACCACCTTCTAGGCATAAAAATCTGAATAAACCGATACATTTTTCCTCAATCAAGGAGGAAGTGGAGTATAAGCAGATGCCTTAAGCCCTGCTTCAAGGGGAAAACTGGGTAGGAGGTTTCCTGTTTTTTCAAACTTCCAGGGTATTGTTAAGTTGTTTATACTTATATCTATAAATATTCTCTCACGAGAAAAAAACTGGTAGGTCCATTCCCTATCCTATGAGTATACATTTTTTGATTCTGAATTTTTGATTAAGACACCACTGTAGCTTTTTTGCTGGTGTAGGTATCTTCCTAACTAGACAACCATGGTTGAGCTATTTCCGTGCCCTTTTTCAAAGCTCTCTTGGCAACTATGTTTATTTTAAGTTGTATCAGAAAAATTACTGAGAATATCTTTTAATTACAAAAGATCATTGTAAAGAAAAAAAAATAAATTTATTAAATTTCAATCCAATATTCTACAATGATTATTTTTTAGTATTCACATACAGCATTATATGCAAAAGCCTCTGATAAATTATACAGGCCATTAATATGTCAAGATATTATATCAGAAATTTGAGATTTTTTTTTCCTGCCATGTATTGAAACAATTAGTCCTTTATCAGCTTCATAATTTGTAACTATTTTTTTTTACACAGTCCTTTAAAATTCACTTTAAAAAATTGGTTTCTTTGTAAAGTTAGATTTTTTTTTTCATTTTTAAAAATAGAATTTGCCTTTTGTGTCTTGAAATTACTTCATACCAACCAAGAGTATCATGTTTACACAAGGACATAAAAATTGCACACATTTTATTATGAGTTGTTGAAAAGGCTCATAGTTAATTCAAAAAGACTATGAGATATTTATAATTTTTGCACTCTGGAATTTAAGTTCTATAAAGGAGATAATGTAAGTAAAATAAATGGTAATAGGCTAACTTCTAAAGAATGAATGAATAAAAGAAAAATATGAGAAGTTAGATCACCTAGATATTTTTATTCTGCATCCATATGTTGATATTAAATGATACTCATTTACTATTCACCATATCAATCCTTTGCTACGATTGTCTGTATTTTAGTATTACATTAGTAGTTGTACCAATTAGAATTTTGTTTGTGTATCAGACCTACCCATGGTGGCTAAAGCAAATAGGATTTTTTTTCAAGAGCAACAGTCAGAAAGTAGGCAGTTGAACTCAGTTAGGCTGCTTGTAGAAATCAAGAACTAGGATTCATGCTGGCTTCCTGACCACTCATGCTTAGCATGTCATTTTATTTATTTTAAGATTTATTTTATTATTTGAGATAGGGTGATAGAGAGACAGAGAGAGAAAAGGGGAGGGCCCAGAGCAATCTCCATAGTTGTACGTCATTAGTTGTGACTTAGCTTCATTCCACACAGGTGGATGTGGGGTCATGTGGGATAGGAACCAAACTGGGAACCTACCAGCATAGGAGGCAAGAACCTTCACTGCCATCCCAGTGGTTTACCAGTTGTGCTGCAGTTTAGCATATGGGATTGCCAAATCCGGGGCGGGATTCAACCCATGGACCCTGCATTTACAAGACAAGTGCTCAAACTATTGAGCTATTCTGGCATCCCACCCTCTGTTTTTAACATGACACTATCTGACTTGCTATTTGCAAATCTGGCCATTTCTAAATATAAAAATAATGATCAAATAAACATAATTATTTTATCTTTATAGATTCTTAAGACACAGTTAGTCTGGAAGTTGTTATGCACATTTGGAAATAAACTGTGGATCCATTACTTAAGGTAAAATTTTAGACTTATAGTTAAAGATGACAACATATTGAGAATTTTTCAAGTTTGAGAATATGCGAACAACAGTTTCTCAACATAGCTATTGATAGAAATCTCCATTTTTATATTCTCCATTTGATTTTGGTACTGACTTCAGAATATATTTTTCTTGAACTTCCATTGAATAGACTGGCTGACCTTAAAGGAGGCAAAGGGATTAGTATAATAGTTATAATTCTCTTAGCAGTTCTACCCATCCTTGCTCAAATTCAGTGACGTACTAGAGCAGGCTCAGCCAGCTAGTTAAAACTAATTGTTAGCATTTATTCTCAATTCCATGTTCAGTGACATCAAGTTAGTAGTTTGAAGTTGGGCTTGGTAGGTATATTTTACACCACAGAAATCAAGTACTGCAAAGCAGGCTTTGGATGTGTTTTGTTTTTACTAGAACATCACCACCAGTAAAATTACCTATATTTATTTATCTTCAACCCCTTAGGAATTTGAATCTTATTTTATGTAGTAGCTAAGAGGAAAGATTAAAGTGAGAAAAAAATGAATGAGAGAAAGAGAGAGAGGGAGAGAGAAAAAAAAAAAGAAGGAGGAGAGGAAGTGGGGGAGGGAGGGAGGGAGGGAGGGAAGAAGGAAGGAAGGAAAACGATGAAATAAACTATGGACCTGTCTTGTTTTCAATTTCATTCAATATTTTTTAAAAAAGGAAAATATAAGTTGGAGTCTGAAGATCTGACATAGAATTCTTCTTAGTAAAATAAAAAGAGGGGAAGCTGGGATGGCTCAGTGGGTTAAGAGCTCACTGTAGCACCAGGACCGAGGATCGAATCCCGGCCCCCACCCATGCGGACCCATATGCTGTCCTGGGGAGTTCCCCCAGTTCAGTTCTCTCTCTGTCTCTGTATCTCTCTCTCTCTCTCTCTCTCTCTCTCTCTCTCTCTCTGTCAAAAACAATAAGATAAATAAATAAATCTTAAAAAAAATAAATAAAAAGAAAAGAAAATTTTTTGTATAATAACTGATTTCTACTTAAAAGTTCTTGGTTACATTAACATTGTTTTACTCATCCTTTTTCAACTAAACAATCCTGGCGTTTTCAAAGGATGGGATGAGCCACAGGGAAGAAAGGTGTGGAGTTGCTCTAGAGTAACATGAGTCATATAAATGATTTACCATGTTATGTAGAACACAGATCATGGGTTGCTGAGATCATCACAATGGAAATTATTGATTTGCTTATAAGAAAGTAGAAGGTTAGAATGAGTCAACCCTCAAAGAATAATACAGAGTGATGCCCTATAAAATCCTATAAAAACAAACTGCATTGTTAGGTAGCCTTCACACAACCTGGTTTTGCAAGATGCCCTTGACTGATGCATAGTCAGCTATCCTTAAATCAACACAGTATGTTAATAGTGAAGAAATCATTTTGTAAGTGCTTTTGTTTGTGGCAATTCTTTGGAATCCTCAAAGCAAATTGCGTACTGCAAACTGGAATAAACTATTAAATCAGCACTCCAAAGATTAGTCCTGTAGGTCATTGCTAAATGATATACAAAGTTTGTATTTTACAAGTCAATTGAAATAGTATGGCATTACCATGTAACATATCTGAATAAAGGTCTCAAGTAAGGATATGAACTTTGGAAAGACAGACATACCAAAGAGACATCCCTTCTAAAACAATCCAACATTATTGCCCATCATTAAAGGTTATTCTTAGAGTGTCCAAGTGGCTTAACTGCAATATTTTTCAATAACTTTAAAGTAACAGAATTATTGGACTATTTAATGATCAGATGAGGCAGTCATAAGAATCTTAGCGATATATACATACACATTAAAAATCTTATTTTGAGGGATGTTGGGATAGCTCAGCAGTTGGGTGGTTGTTGGCTATCATGAGGCCTGGGGTTTGATTCCAGGCCCTAGCTCATGCAAACCCACATGCTGAACTGCAGCAGAACTGGTTACTGCTTGGATGGCTGACCTCCCGTGAAAGAGTGCCTGGATTCCTGCCTCGCACAGCCCCATGCCCACCTGTGTGAAATGAAACCATGTCACAACTAATGATGTACAACTATGGAGACTGCTCTGGGCCCTCACCCCTTCTCTCTCTCTCTCTCTCTCTCTCTCTCACCTTCTCTCAAATAATAAAATACTTAAATTATTTTGATTTTAGTTTTTGTGTAAATCTCAGTATGTGATCCCATCTACTTTCTTTTTTTTTTTTTTTACATATTTTTTTTAATTTATTTTTGAGAGAGAGAGAGAGAGATACAGAGACAGAGACACAGAGAGAACTGAACTGGGGGAGCTCCCAGTTCAGCATGTGGTTCCGCACGGGCCGGGGCCAGGATTCGATCCCCGGTCCCCAGCACTGCAAAGTGAGCACCCAACCCACTGAGCCATCCCGGCTTCCCCCCATCTACTTTCATCTATACACACCATGAAAAACATTTTTCTTACTGGTATTAATATGATCAAATGTTCTAAATAATTATATACTGAACTATTGAATAGTGGAGAATTAAGTTTAATCAATCTCAGTATTAAATATTCACTTGACAGAAACAATTCAAAGTAGAAGAATAAAAATAGGTCAATTGCACAATGACTGAGAACAGGTGTGGAAGTGACAGAGGTATAAGAGCAGATTAGGACTCAGATAATATCTCTAGAACCCACTTTACTTCTCTCTGTTTTGACCATATACTTTGTGAATATAGACAGGTTTCCTCCATGTGTTGGAGAATATGGGCAACGATAGTGCTTAGTTAACATATCTTCTAACACTCCAAGCAAAGAAAGAGTGCCCCAGCCTACTTTAAATTCTGTCCCCATCCTTGAAACAAACCACGGTGGACAAGACAGTGAGTCAGTTGGAAGAGCCTAAATCTGGGTGTAGTTGAGATATTATGACTGACAGCCTTACTATTACCATAAGAAGTGAATATTTAAATATTCCCCAAGAAAGGAGGTTTAGGGGCCAACCAAATTAAGAGATGATCACTATACCACATAGCAAACTATACTTATTTAATGCCTGATACTCTTGCTTTCCTACAAAGGTAAGCAAAATTTTAAAAGTTTTCTCCAAGTCACACAGGAATAGCTGATGAACGTAGTCCATAACAAGTTCCAGCTTATAAAGTGTTTTTTCAGACATCATGTTTGTTTCAGGTAATTTGAATAGTTTTTTGTCACTTGTTGCTGAGATACCTAATGCACAAGGGTGTTGTTGGCTTAGTTTTTACATTTAGTTCAAATAATTGTAATGATTATTCCAAATCAGAATACTAAGATTTAGAGATGTAAGGCAAGTACCCATGATAAATAAGTATTCTTTTTCAGAATTTGAGATACAAATAATTGTATTTTTTCTCTTTTTTGTTTTGAAATATTGAATAAAATTGGAAACAAAGCTGGTCCAGATTTTGATCGATTTTACCAAGTCTTATTTTTTTATTTAAATTTCTGTACTATGGTTAGCCTGAATTTTGAGAACAGTCATGCCCCAAAGCAAGTAGGAAGCCAAGTGTTGCATTTCATTCAGTAAACATATATAAATTATTTTTTGGTTAATTAGAAAAATGACTCTGCACTACAAGACTTTCTCATTCTTCCTTAACTTTCTAAGTTTGATTAATAGAAACAGAAAGTCATCCTGATTCTTACACAATACTGTTATGTGAGCACATTGCTCAAATTTTATCCATTTTGGGGGAGAACATCAGAATGCCATTAGCTTAAAGCTTTATTTAAAAGCACTGGCAGGAAAGCTGGGATGGCTCAGTGGGTTAAGTGCTCATTTTGCAGTACTGGGGACCAAGGATCAAATCCCAGCCCCCGCCCATGAGGACCCATATGCTGAACTGGGGAGTGCCCCCAGTTCATTTCTCTCTCTCTCTCTCTGTCAAAAACAAAACCAAAAAAGTGCTGGGAACAAGAAAGCTCACTAGGAACATTTTGTCCTGGAGAAAAGAATTTTACAGAGCTTAACAAGAGGCGTTATACAAAATGGAGCTAAATTTGGAAAGAGTTGACAGGGTTGCTATAGAATTTCCTTTAACCCTGAGAGCTTTTTTTTTTTTTTTTTTTTTTTTAATCTTATCAATGTATCTCTTTTTTTTTTAAAGATTTATTTTATTGATTTTTGACAGACAGAGAGAAACAAAGAGAGACAGAGAGAAGGGGGAGGGCCCAGAGCAGTCTCCACAGTTGACATTAGTGTTCCAAATAGTTTCACTCCATAGGTGAGCACAGGGCTGCACAGGGCAGGAACTGGGCCGGGAGCCTCCCGCATAGGCCCCGGCAAGAACCCAACTGGGGGCAAATCCCAGTTCAGCATGTGGGTCCGCATGGGCCGGGACCAGGATTTAATCTTTGGTGCCCAGGGCTTCAAAGCGAGCACTTAATCTGCTTAGCCATCCCAGCTTTCCCTCTCCTTTCTTCATGCAAGCAAATTCGTTGGGTTTCTTTAACTCACAACCACAGATTCCAAACTAATGAAAGTACCGGCCCTGAACCACATATATCAGAGCACTCTGATTTCCTATTGTATTTTACTCGTTTATTTTATGCCCCAAACAATCCGAAAATTTGGGGGGGGGGTGGTGGAGGGGAGAAGGTGGTGCTTCATGTCTGACACAGCAAAATATTAACAATAAATAATACATAGAAGGTGGTGCTTCATGTCTGACACAGCAAAATATTAACAATAAATAATACATAATTGTTAATAAATATGTTAAGTTAGCAAAACTTTTAAAATAAAGTGAATTTAACATTATAAACAATTATTCACTTTAAAATAATGATTTTTAAAAGAGTTATTTTATTGTCTGAGAGGTGAGAGAGAGAGAGAGAGAGAGAGAGAGAGAGAGAGAGAGAGAGAGAGAGAGAGAGAAGGTGGGGGAGGGGCCCAGAGCAGTCTCCATAGTTGTACATCAATAGTAATGACAAAGTTTCATTCAACACAGGTGGATGTGGGGCTGCACAGGGCAGGGACAAACCAGGGGCCTCCTGCATGGGAGGTGAGAAACTTTGCCACCACCTGGCTATTACCAGTTGCACCACAGATATGGGTTTGCACAATCTGGGATCGGAATTTGATTCCCAGACCTCATGATTGCAAGGTAAGTGCTCAACCATTGAGCTATCCCAGCATCCTTTGAAATAATGCTTTTTATAAATCATTAAAATTTTTTTCGCACAATATAAAAATATTTGCTGCTTTCTTTATTTATATTTATTGTTTCTGCTTTTAAAAATAAATTTCTCAAAAATTAAAATTTCAGTCACTATAAGAAAATTGATGTTTTCTCTTCTATATATTTGTCTGACAGTCAGTAAATCAATAGTAAATAAGAAAGCGAGTTTATCAATATGACACTCCAGGATACATCATTGATTCTTTAGCTTTTGACATTCATCCTAAGTGTATACTGTGAGCATCATCCATCAAGACTTTTTAAAAAGTTTTTTCTTTAATAGAAATAAACAGTGAAAGTTGATATGAATCAGTATTAGAAAATTTTCCCTGAGATAGGCTTCTCACAGAGTAGTTAGGGAGGAAATAAGTCTTTCAAAAATATGTGTAAATGCTTTAGCGTTAGAGTTATAAAGCATTCCAAATCAGATAAGGAACGTCTTAAATGTAAAAAGGCAACATTCACTTTTTTTGTTAAAAAAGTATTATTTATTTTAAGAAATATCTAGTTAAAGCTTTTTATATGAAAATTTCATTAGCAAAGGTAATGATTAATTTCATCTGTCTAATTTAGTATCTGCAAAAACCAAAACCAAAATAAGAAAAGAAACTGTTTATTTTAACTCATAAACCACATCTAAATTTTTAGTAAAAAGTTCACATAACATCAAAGTTTGACAACTACTTAACACCTCCATAGCTGTCACCTTCATTCAAACCACCATCATTTTTCAGCTAAATTATTTTAATAGATTCTTAACTAGTCTCTGAGTTTTCTCATTCTGTATACTCATTCTACCTCTTGTTTTCTGTTTTCTCCATACAATATCCATAGGGACCCTGTTAAAACATAGCTTAGATTTTTGTCCTTTGTGTGTCTTCCCAGCCTACCCAGAAATTTGGTAACCCATGTGATGCCTTCCAGGGCTTTACAATCTACCAGTTATTTCTCAGAAGTCCAAGGACTGATCATGACCAAACCATCCTTCAAACCCCCCTCTCTTCCTACGGCTCTGCCCACAGTTCAGAATAAATACTTTGGCTTCCTTTTGAAATGCTCAGCACCTGTTGTTTATACATCTTGTTTATTTACTTTTCTCAATTATCTCCACAGCTGTCACCTGTTTAGAGAGAATCTGAGGGACCATTGTGCATAACATTAGCCATAATCCTGTAACATACTTTGCTTTCTCACTGCAACTATCACTGGTTAACATGTGGAATGTTTATTGATTTTCTATCCCCATTCACTATTATATAAGGTAATGAGGGCAGGGATATTGTTTTGTTCATAGCCATATCCTCAGAAATAAATAAGGGCTCAAAGATAGTTACTGGATGAAAGAATAAATAAAAGAACAAATGGAACAGTAGCGTTAATAATCTATACTAAATCATTCAAGAATATTTATAATTGTTTATAACTATTACCATTATTTCTACTTCAAAGTTTGTGATTTTCACTCTTAAAAATTTTGACAAACTCTGCAATTAAAGTTAGATGTGTGACTTTAAAGTAAGTACAATAATTCCCCCTTACCCTTGGCTTCACTTTATATGGTTTCAGTTACCCAGTCAACTGTGTTCCAAAAACGTTAGATGAAAAGTTTCAGAAATAAACAATTCATAAGTTTTAAATTATCTACCATTCTGAGTCGAGTGAAATCTCTCACCATTAATTCCCTCCTGCCCAGGACATGAATCATTCCTTTGTCCAACATACACATGCTGTACATATTCCCCACCTGTTAGCATTTTACTAGTCATCTTGGTTATCAAATTGACTGTTATTTTCACAGTGCCTGTATTCAAATAATTCTTATTTTCCTTAATAATGCCACATTCACGTAGCTTTTATAACAATATATTGCTGTAATTATTTTGTATATTTTAGTATTAGTTATTACTATTAATTGATTACTATGTCTAACATGAATTAAACTTTACCATAGATACATATGTAGAGGAAAACAACATAGTTTATATAGGGCTTGGTACTGTTCATGGTTTTAGGCATCCACTTGAGTCTTGGGACATATTCTCCAAGAATAAAGGGGGACTACTATATAATGTACATCTGTGTATCTTCTGGGTTAGTAAGCTTGAGTGTGTGTCCTACCCAATCGGAGCCTTCAGATGAAACCTGTGGATTAGTCTGGTGAGAGTGTCTGAGGATAGGATCCAGCTCAGCTGTTTCCAAGTTGCTAATGCACAGAAACTGTGAAATAATAAAAGTGTATTGTTTCCAGATTGCTTAATTTTTGGATAATTTGCTATGCAGCAATTAGATTAGGTAGCTTTGCATGAATTTATTGGTGCATAGAACTTGAAAGATAAATTTTGCTGGTATACCCTGGACATTTATTCTTTTTTGTTTGTTTGTTTGTTTTTTAGCAGTGAAATAATTTGTCATCAGCAAAATGATTTCTTCCAAAATAAAAAATTTTAACTCTCCATAGTATCATTAGCATGTGTAAGAGTAATCAAAACTTTTTGAAAGTTTTTTTTTTTTACTTTTTAATATAAGGAATGTTTGAGAAATGATTCCATCACGTATTCTATGTAAAAGTTAAATATAATTTGATTTTTTTTTTTTTATTGTGCTCAGGTGGTTTCCACATACTTTATTTTACTGTTTCTAAAATAAGTGGTTTGTTTGTGGAACTTTCCATTTCCTATCTCTTGGAGAGCCTTTTTGATCATTTATTCTGTTTTTGTTTTTGGCACATCCCTGAGATTATTATTTGCCTACATAACCTTGTACACAATTTTGTGACTGCTTTTTTACTTTGTGACTCATTATTGTTTTCTTTGATTTACTGGTATTTTTTTCCTCACAGTGACCTATCAAATTTTCTTCTTTCACTTAAAGCAATTAAGACATTGTATCCCAAAACAAAATAAAAAATCCATCATTAGAGACTTCCAAGGCCTTATGGGTTACTATTATACTTCAACAAAGTCACCTTGGTACATTTGGGCTACAACATAAAAGTAGATCATGTATAAAAGCAAGAAACTCAAGAGAAGCTTTTCTTAAGGGGGAAAGAATTTGCTATAGCTAAAGCTAACAGAGTTTAGAAGTCACAAAACCAGCATCATTAACGTTGATTTTTTTTTTTTTGTCTTTGAACCTCCACGAAATAAGTGGGTGGTCAATATCTTGACTACTAAGAGAATCATGGGATCAAATAAACTATCCTCAGTTTTCAACCGGGGAGAATTGAAACAGAGATAGTCTTATTATTTTAAGATAGTTTCATCCTAGAAAGAAAAAAAAATTACTGTTCCCTTTTCTTCTATTAGTGAGTTACATGACATCTCACTGGCTAATTAAATGTTTACTGTAAACTGACCTACCCGTATTTTCCGGCGTTTAAGACGACCCCCTAATTTTACAGTTAAAACATAGGTTTAGGCCTATATTCGCTGTATAAGACTACAGCCTCGGAAGTGGGGGGTAGTCTTATACAGCGATTATAGGCCTAAACCTATGTTTTAACTGTAAAATTAGGGGGTCATCTTATACGCCGGAAAATACGGTATACCCTTTATCTCATTGGATTCCTGAGAGAAAACTACTGTATTTCTGTACCTTCCTCACTTTTATCTTTGTGTATAACTACACCTGGAGCTTGATTATGTGTCTCCAATATAATGCAATCCAAGCTATTAATTTTTTTGTCCTTGGAAGTCCTTACCATCAGATATAACTAAAATAAGAAAGGGAAAACAACAGAATGACTTTTCAATCCTGAACAACAAAAGCATGTTAATTTTCTTTCTAGTTATTTTCACCACAGGAACTAGTCCTCAGTTCAACAGATACATTCGATTGTGAATGGTTAATATCCTGATCTCATGCAAGTTCAAATGTTAGCTGGAGCCAAATTAAATAATTTAAGTTAAAAAAGGTTTAATGGAAGTAATTTTATATTGCTCAACCAAGCAGGATACCTGATTTCCAATTATTCTTTCAAAAAACTTTAACCTACATTCAGGTTATGGTTCACTTGAAAGGAATATTTGTTTCCCACACTGTTTTTAAAACTCAATGAACACTTTTGTGTATGAGATTTTATCTTTTCCATACTCAGTCAAACTCACATTTTCAGCATATGTTCAGACTTGTGATAACACATTATATAGAATACCAACTAAGTTGTTACCTCTTGACCCAGGTGTGTACCTGCAGCTGGTTGTCTGTACTTTTCTATGCAACATGAATCAGCCTTTTCAAGCCAGGACTGCTTTTCTCTTGATCAGTGGAACATGTGGTCAAGCTAATTTTGTTTTTTTAATCATTGCAGAAATAGTATATGCTCTTTGTAGGAAACTTAGAATATATAATTAGGCCAAACTAGGGGAAAAAAATTCTACATGGAATACATTTCTTACTCTTCTGATGTATGTTCTTCTTGTTTTTTCCCCTATATTATATCTACTTAAATGAATATGTGATATATATATATATATATATAGTGTGTGTGTTTATGTGTGTTAACGTGTGTATGTAGTTTCATAGAAAAATGTATGGTTGATGGGACTATTTTATTTTTCTGAATTCTTGTTACTCTATTACTGTACATTTCTTAACATTTTGGGGCAAACACTAACCTATCAATTTTCTCATATTATTTTAGATGTGAGTATTTGTATATTCTTTTAACGCCGCTACATAAATAAGTGATTCAACTCATATAAAACCAAATTG
Organism: Craseonycteris thonglongyai; assembly: GCA_004027555.1. NCBI lineage: Eukaryota > Metazoa > Chordata > Mammalia > Chiroptera > Craseonycteridae > Craseonycteris > Craseonycteris thonglongyai. The sequence goes on from PVKE010004647.1 coordinate 30,781, forward strand.
AATAGAAATGAAGCGATGTTTACTGAGTTTAAAGGTAAATAGAAATTAGCTGGCTATCTAACTTAATAAAGTCACATTGGTAAAATAAAAGATTCTAGACTAATTTAATTGCTTCTCAATGAATGTCAGAAAATAATTGCTAAAACTATATTTTCAATATCTTTTCTTTCACTTTAGAGGCCCAGTTACCTTGCAGTTTATTTAAACTAAAAGACAAAGATCATAGTGTTTTTATGCAAGACATATTTGGTTCCTTAAATGACAACTGTGACAAATAACAGAAAGATTAAGGAACGCAGCACTTGTAATCAATCCACACAAAACACCAATATTTGGAGTTGCACATAATTTAGAGAAATAATTCAATCACTTTTCAAAATACTGTTGTAGCCAATACACAGATGCATGCCTTTTGTGGGCGTAAGCATGAGGTTTAGAAAAGAAAGAAAAAATTCACATTGGAGCTACTCAGTGTTACTACAAAAGTAACACTGAATTGCCATGGTGATTTTACAAAACTTCTATAAAGTACCTTGACTTAAATCCAAGAGCAAAAGTTAAGACTCACTTCCTCTATTTTTGATTAACTACACATGGTCAAGTTAGATGACTTTTCCCCCTGTATTTTATGTGGGAGTGGCCTTTTAAATATTTTTATTTAAAGAGGACAGGTTTAGCATTTTTATACTGATGTCAGTAGTGTTCGTACTTCTTGAGATCCCAGGAAGAGTTATATTCTTTACAGCTGAGACAGCGTGGGCTGGAGCTCCCATAGAGCCAGCCTCAGATTTCTCCAGTTTATTTTGTGCATCAATTTGTGTAACACTCTCATCCATGTGAGTCTCCAATCCATTCTCCCCATCACTGTTTCTTTAGTATTGTGAGCTTCGTCTACATAGAAAATTAAACCCAGTTCACAGGCATTTTCAAAACACTTGTCCAGTGTTTCCACAAATACTTGAATGTCAAGTTCACTTTCTGAAGAATCCACACAGAAGACAAAATAGAATGTTGGTTAATGTCTATAAATCAGTTTGTTGTCAAATCCTCCAACTCATAATCCTTCTAGGAAAATTACAAACATTTTTGTGTTGCTTAGATACCAAGTGGGAAGTCTTCCTGGTGATTTGCTGTTGTGTACCTTCACTCTAAGGCTGGGAGACCTTGGAGAGCTGCGGCTTCCTGTGGTTGTTGAACATGAGGATCAACTTGATCATGGCTGAGCTGGCCCTGCTGGGTGGGCTTTAGGGGCCTAGGAATGGGTTTGGGGGCAGCAGCCTTGCCTCAGGGTCTCCCCAGCAGTGATCCTTTCTCACCCATCCCCTCTCCAATCGCCTCCTCCCCAAACTGATTTCAATGAATACTTTTTGACAAATGCTTGTATAAAAATATCAGAAATGAGTTTTCTTAAATGCCTAGCATGTCATTTCTTCTTGTAGCTACTATTTAGTGGTCTTTGAAGACTAAACTAAATGTCTATGCAAATTTTCTAACACTAGTGATAGCTTCACTCCCCTGTAAACTTTTTAAATGAAGTGATCTTTACTTCAAATCTTTAGTGCCCAAAGCATGTAGACATCAATTTCTACTGCTTAATCTAAAGCTCTGAAGTATTATTTCTTTTACCTCCTCCTTTATCCTGCATTTTGACTTGATTAAACAAATTCCATAACAGCAGATATCAGTCAGTATTTTAATGCATCTCTTTCTTCTTCCCCTTACTTTGACTTCATCAATGTAACCAATTGGAACTCCAGGCTCGACCATTTTTATAATATGCTTATTACTACAAAATCTCACAGAATGTGTTGGCCTTCTATTCATCTCTCCCTGTCGATTTTTAAACCTGTGTGAGTCATATAAATAGCAAACATTTCACAATCACCCTATACACAACTCTAAGTACAGAGCTGTGTTGAAAGATGTCTCAACTATGCTGATAAGATTAACCACAAATTCCTGTTATGTGTCCTCACTGAGCCTCCACTGCTACTCTGAAGTGTGTGTGTGTGTGTGTGTGTGTGTGTGTGTGTGTGTGTGTGTGTTATTGATATGACCTTGCGAAAGTTTTCACATAACATATTCCATGCTGTCTTGGTTCTCCTGAAAGTGCTTATTGTGCTTTAAAATAAAACCTTAAGAAAATGATTTTGTCTCCTTATTTTCAGAGAATTTCAAATCATTCTTCCTATATTTTCTAAGAACAAAACTTCTCTGCAAAGCTGAATCATCTGCATGTATTTTGCTTCTCGTTGCTTCTTATTTTCTCCAGGACCCTATTTCATCAGTACTTTATACGCATCTTCAACCTTTCTCAAAATATTACTCAGACTTCTTTACCTTTAAATGTTCATAGGTCTACTCTAATATAAATTACCAAATTCCGTTCATCCATTTTTTCTGTTTCTCAGCTCCCAAACTACTTCTTTTCCAAAGACTAAGTTTACACAAACCAACTCCTTTTTTCAACATCTATTCTCTCACTCAATTGTAATATGACCACTTCATTCCTGAAACATTTCCATTCAGAAGATAACTTCCTTATCATCAAACTTGAAACCTTCTTTCATTCCTCATTCTAATTGTGACTGAAGAGTTGGCCCATTGACTATCCTCTTTTAATGTGACTTCTTTCTTGGCATTGGAAATCTTGTACTATCCACTTTTCCTACCTATCTGTGGCCTCTTCTCTGTCTCCTTTGCTGACTCTGATTTCTCCCATGAGTGTTTCTTTATTAACCATGTGGTGATCTCACCTATATCCACAACTTCAAATCTTACGTTCTATGGCAATGCTTCTCAACCTTGACTCCATATGGAGAGATTTAAAAATGATGAAAGGGGAAAGCTGGGATGGCTCAGTGGGTTAAGTGCTCACTTTGCAGCCCTGGAGTCCAAGAATTGAGTCCCAGCCCTGGCTCGTGTGGACCCATATACTTAACTGGGCTGTGCTTTCCATGTGGGAGGCCTCCAGTTCGGTTCTTGCTGGGGCAAGCTTCCCACATGGGAGGCCCCAGTTTGGCCCACCTCCCAGTTTGGCCCTCAGCTCAAGAGGTCATGTCCTGCATGCTAGAGGCCCCAGCCCTGGTTCTCACCCTGTGCAGCCCCCACCCACCTGTATGGAACAAAACAATGTTGAAAGCTGATGATGTACAACTATGGAGACCACTTTGGGCCCTCCCACTTCTCTCAGTCTCTCTGTCTCTGACTCTCGCTGTCTCTGCCAAATGCAGTGAAATAAATCTTTAAAAAAATAAAAATGATGGAAGACTAGATCCACCCCTAATAATTCTGATATAATTGGTCTGGGCACAAGCTGGATACTGGGATATTTGTAATCTTCTAAAAGTCATTATAACAACTGTCCAAGCCAAACCTTAAGGCCAGTGCTCTGTGGATTTTCTCTTAGTTATAGCAACCAAATTTTTAAAACTATAACAATACCTCAAAATAAGCAAATCAGAATACTTCATCCTTTATTTATTCTAGATTGTAGTAAGTCCCAACCAACTTATTATTTTATTTTTATTTTATTTATTTATTTTTGTCTTCTTCCTCAATGATAACACAATTTTCAAACATTTTCCTAGTGGAAATACAGCTGAGGATTTCTCATATAACTTTCCTTCTGTAATCGCATAGTGACTTCCCTGTAGTGCTTTATTGTCTCCTGCCTAAACTTTTGCAATAGCAGCTATTCAATACAACCTTCCAAAATAATATTCACAACATTTTTTGATCATGTTATTGATAATTTATTGACTATTCAAACTCAACATGAGCAAACACAACATGTATTGCATTTCTTGTCTGTTCCCTTTATTCAGACTATACTCCTTAGATCTTTTGCTTACTCAGTTATCATTATATTTGTTTGCTTATGGTCATCTATTTTCTCATTCCAAGTCCAAAATAAGGTTTTTGACATCATGCATTTAATTTGAAATCTTACTGTATTATTATGAATTTTTCTTATCTTCTTTTTATATCAGGGTTTAAAATCTGTATGATTGTGGTGATAGTATCTCTTAGAGTTGTGAAAGTGAAATAAATTAATAATTGGAAATCCCTTAGCTAAATATAGATTCTTAAAAATATTAAGTTTCTGTCCTAGATGACTTTCCTTTCCATTTAGGTCTTCTTTAAATTTCTGTCATGTTGTTATATCAATACTTTTCATTATAGTCATCACTTAACTCTTTTATGACTATATGTCTTGCTTCCTCAAAAAGTTCTTAAAGAGTGCACTCCTATCTTGAAGCACATTTCTTCTGTGTTCATCACAGTACTTAACATGTATTATATCCATTGTTGGCATCATCAAATATTTGTTCAAAATATTTTGCTATATACAATATGAAATCTATTAAAGTACAAACAAAAATATTACAAGTTTAAATTGTAGAATATTTTATAGAAGCTCCTGATATATAACTTTAAAAAATCAATCTTTTGGTATTTAAGGAGAGAGGGGAAGAGAGAGAAGAGGCTAACATCTCTAGAATATAGAACATTCACTTTTAACTCTTGTCCATGTGAGTTAGGATGGAGGGCACTATCTCTATCATACATGGAAATATTTTGAGGCTTAATGAAGCTTAAAGAACTACGTATATGAAGTGAGATCATTATAGTCTATATTGTAAATTTTGTGTAGGTGTGTTTCTTCCCAATTTTGACTGATTTATTCTCATAATTTCTTCTTACTAGTGCTGATTTTGTGTTTATGTATGATTCACTATATGTGATATGATTTACTCTTTCTTCATTGCCTCTTTTGCTAAATATGCTATCTGAAGCTCAGATCTATCCAAATTCACCTTCCTCACCCATCCCTAGAGTTGTGTACATCAAATTTCAGACTATAGCCCAAGATGTCTTTGTTCTAATTAGACCACAGTAGACTTTCAGTTATCTATGATAATGGATTACTGGGAGCGCCTGGGTAAACAAATTGGTTTACAGAGTTGTCACCTTGAGTGAACTCTCCCACGCTATCCCTTGGGAGTGCCAAAAAGGTCAGGGTGAGAGAGACAGGCAGGTTCACACCTCACAGTGACTGAAGCTCCAAAGGGTAACCACAGATAATTCTGAACTATCCCTGTGTCATTCCCCTCTCAAAGATAAAAAGTGACAAAACTGAGGACCTCTGGCAACAAGCATTTGTTGAATAAATGAATGAATGAGAAGATTCAGTTTGTGTGTCTTCAGTAAAGGAAAGCTTTCTTCTTTCACTCCCAACATAAGCTTAAAGTGGAAGAAAAACTGGCAGCACAAACTCTTAACTAAGGCAGCGATACTTAAATGAGAGACTTATCTGTCAGGTGTCCTATAAAGTATATTCAAAATAGGGGAAGCCGGGATTGCTCCTCAAGTTAAGTGCTGGCTTTGTAGCCCCAGGGACTGAGGACTGAATCCCAGCTCAGGCCCGTGAGGACCTATATGCTGAACTGGGGTGTTCTTTTCATGTGGGAGACCCCCAGTTTGGTTCTTGCCCCTCCCGCCTCCTCACCCCCATTTGGCTCATGGTTTGAAAGGGTATGCCTTCCATGTGGGAGGCCCCCAGCCCATTTTCCACCCTGCGTGGTCCCTGCCCACTTGTGTGGAATGAAACCATGAAGAAAACTGATGACATACAACTATGGAGACTGGTCTGGGCCCTTCCCCCTTCTCTGTGTCTCTCTCTGTCTCTGTCAAAAACAATGAAGTAAATCTTAAATATATCTTTAAAAAATAAAAAACAGAATAAAGTCTACTCAAAATACATTACAATAAAGCAACAAACAACAATGAAGCATTTAAAAATGAATTCTAAATATAGAATGCTTTCTTATTCTATATTTAGATATTGCCAGGTATTTATGACATTCCAAAATCATCCCTTTTCTGTTTCTTTAGAAACTACTGCTGATTTTCCCTGTAGTGGATACAGAAAAATATAAATGGTGTGTTGAGATTGGTGAGAAGTTACATGCCTTCTAATGGTGTAGCTGGTTGTCAAATGACTGATATAATATGAATTCAACCAATATTTATTAAATAGTACTTGATTCTAGGCATATTTCTAATGAATAAGGATGAAAAGATAAACAAGATACTGCACTTGTTCATTTGTTGCTTCTATGGACATGTTGCATGAGTTTAAAAAGGCTTTGAACCCAGACTAGCTTTTCTGGGTCAGATACTTTTCTATGAGTTCTGTTGTTTTGTTTTGTTTTTCCAAAAAGAGAAATGACACTAAGGACAACTACAGCTAAATTAGAATATTAGAATTAGAACATCAAGTGGTACATTAACACAGAGATTGTGGAGAAAGCATTTTCCTAGAAGCAACATGTGGAGAGAGAAAGAATACTCTATAGTGAGTTCAAAGACCTGAATCTCTGCCCCACCGTAATTCCACCATTATCTATTTATAAAACTCCAGCTTGTGGGACTGACTCTTTAGTTTTTGTAATATGAGTGATTTGGACAACATGAACTCTTAAATTCCTCTTCAACTCCAGCTGCCATGATAAAAGAAAGATGAGACTTTTGATAAATACAAGGATGGCCAAAGTAATGAGACTTGGAAACTCTGAATACTAAGGATTTGGTGTGAGGAGTTTAAAGAGATTTTGAGGGCTCCAATTTGGATATATGATGTTTAGGTAACAGTTTTGGAGAAGTTAGTTACCCTTTAATTCCCTCAAAGTGCAGGCAAAATGAGGAGAAAGCAACAGCCAGGGTGATTCATGTATTTGACAATTGAGCGCTCATTGCCTGAGAAGCTATAACCTATTTTTTCCCTCTTTCCCTGACTTGTATATTCTTGTTTTACCTATCTGCAAAATTTCCCCTGGCATTATGCATAAGAACTCATCATTTACTTAGCATGGAGACAGCATACACACTTCAAGCCTCATTTAATTTGTATCTACGAGGAATGATGAATACTAAGCATGAGCTTCAATTATGATTTTAAGATAGTCAGGTAAAGTATAAAGTGGTGACCACCCATGATCCTTGCTAATGGTGGTATTAAATGCAATAAGGTGGAGACAGAGAGTTACAGAGACAGTTTCAGCTGAGTTTCCATGGTGACAAAAGTCCTACACAAAACGCTGCAATAGTTTATTTGTAGTGACACATCACTACATTGAGGCTTTGAGTATTTAACTCAAATTACATACTCTAATCCCATTATATATGGAAAGTCATTTATTTGTTTGTATATATTTGAAAACCTTAAAAAAATTTAAGTTCAGAATAAGCCAATAATTTTATCTTGTAATAATTTTGGAATTCTTTCATCTTAACCATTGTAATTGATATGTAATATAATAGCCATGTAATTTTTTTCCCAAGGTATTCTTATCACTTGTATCTCCAACATACTGATTGCTAAAAATATCTTTTTAAAAATTGTAACATTAAGATAAAGGTCAGATCTGATCCCTTTCCAATTGTATCATGACCATCGTGTTATCCCTTATATACCAAGTTCAGTCACAGATTGCCTCCTCTGTATCTCAACCAAAGTGAAATAAAATCAGAAGAAGACAGTCAACAATCTCTTGCTTCTTTTGGAAATTTGGATCTTGATTCTGTTATACTTGCTGTTATCTGTTATAAAATATGTTATAAATGAAATGAAGGGGATACCGGAGTGATTGAGCACTCATCTTGCAGTCCAGGGGTCTGAGGATTGAATCCTGGACCTGGCCCATGAGGACCCATATGCTGAATTGGGGTGTATTCCTAGTTCAGTTTTCACTAGGGCGAGCTTCCTATGTGGGAGGCCCCTGGCTTGCGGGGGTGTGCCTCCCATGTAGGAGGCCCTGGGCCAGTTCCTGCCCTTCGTAGCCTCTTGCCCACCTATCTGGAATGAAACTATTTAGAAAACTAATGATGTGTAACTATGGAGATTGCTCTGGGCCCTCCCCCTTTTCTCTGTCTCTCTCTCTGTCAAAAACAATAAAAATAAATAAATAAAATGTACTGTATATATAATAATGCACAATTGCTCAATAACATTTTTTTTTTTTGAGAAATAAAAGAAACCCTACATAGTGTAGTATGTTTAGCCAACAATTATATCACTTTCTTTTTCTGTTTAAAGAAAAGAGTTTAGGTTTAGGTCTTCCCTTAAGAATGCCTATGTATTCTGCATTATTTTTGAGTGCTGACAATTATGATTAGTTCATATGGATATAAAATACTGGTTTTCAGATCAAATGTGTATGAGAAATATCTTGAGAAAAATCACAGAATATAAACAATCAGCACTTCTCTTCTGCTGTAACTTGATTTCTTAACATAATTAAATTGTATATTGCTAAAAATTAATTTTTCCTGACACTTCAATGTTTTTTGACAAATTGACATTTAGTGACTCAGAGTTACTTTTCATTATACATAAGCTGTTCAATGCAACATCTCTGAAAATTCTGTGGTTTATTCTGTGATGCTTAGCATTTTTGGTGCCTTTAATTTTTTAAATCAATATTTTATTGTTTGAGAGATGGTGAGAGAGATAGAGAAGAGAGAGGGCCCAGAGCAGTAGAGTAATCTCCATCAGCAGTTGTGACATGGTTTCAATCCACACAGGTGGATGTTGGTCTGCGGGGGGGTGGGAATCAAACCCGGGTCCTCCCACACGGGAGACAAGGAACTTCACCACCAGCTTGACGATTACCAGGTGTGCTGCGGTTCAATATATGGGGTTGCATGGTCCGGAGCCAGGAATTGAACCCTGGACCTCATGGTTGCGGGGCAAGCACTCAACTGCTGAGCTATCTTGGCATCCCGACAGTTTATTATTCATAATGTGCAAGCTCTTTAATGGCATATTAAAGGGAAAGAGTATCAGACACATCAAAAATATCTGCAGTACTCATATGTACTAGTAGCCCCCATAATAGCATGATTTCTTCTTTTTCACCCCAGATTAAGTGCCATCTATAACAGAAACAGGACAATAAATGTTCTGTCCCTGGGCAGAAGTTTGCAGTCTCTGGAGTCGCCTTTTAACAAATTTCTGTTTCCAGATTGCCTTTGGCTTCAGACCCTAGAACTGTTTACATCTTTTCAAAGCCAATCACCTCTGTTGGTCTGCTTGAGAATACTGCTTTTCACATCCATTCTTCAGTTACTCATCAGCTCTGCTAGAGTTAGTAAACCACATTTGAATATCATTGCATTAGAAACATTTGGCTATTTAAAAGCACAAAAGTTGGGGCCATAATCCAGACTTCTTCAGTCAAGTTCTCCAAGGTGAAGTTTAGGAATCCGTATTTTTAACAAGTACTTTTGTGATTCTGTTGTGGAGACAGGTTTGGGAATTACGTCGGAAAGGTTCATGGCTCAGAATGGCCTAAAAGTTAAATCCCCAACCTAGGACATTTTCCTTTGATAGTCTGGCCTACTTCAGAATTATAAGCCCTCAGTAGCATTACCCTCAGCCCCAGCCCCAGTGAAAATGGTGTCCTTGATCTATACTTGAAAAGCAAAAAGCAAAAAAAAAAGATCATTGACAATCACTATGTCAAACACCTGACCATACTAGAGAATGGCTCATGAAAATTTCACATACCTAAACTGTAAGGCTAAGAAGCATTTAAAAACATTAGTTTCAGTTCTGAAAAAGTATAAAACTTCCCCTACTCTCTTGCCTGGGGTATAACAAATGCTATTTAAAGTCAAAACAAACAAACAAACAAAGCCACCTAGAAATAGGATTCAGAATGGAAAACCTTACCGTATCTTGAATGTGTATGAGTGTCTGTATGAGTGCCATTGTATTTGTGCTGAATGACAGATAATTATGACATATACTTTCAATGACACTTAAATTATAAAATCATTTACAATAAGAGAAAGGGGGTAGTGCTTGTTTTGAATATACTATGCAGAAGTATAACCTTGATTTTAATCAAGGTTAGAAGCTTCACTTACCTTTCGTTACTTATAATAACAATAATTAATGTTTATATAACAGAATTAACTCGATGTTCTAGGAACAGTGTTAATCCTGTAGTTACATATCTGATTTAATAGTTTATGGCAATTGCTAGGTGCTAATCTCTGTTATACACTGGAGAGATATAAAAATAATGAGTACAGGTACTTCCCTCCACATGTCTATTTCCAGAATAGCTTTTCTGTCCTGGAAACACAATGTTCTTTTTTCCTGGCCATATATTGTTTATCTACCATGACCATGACTCTTTTGTGTATTAAAGCCCATTCTAACAATTCTACAGCCTGCCCTAATTTGGAAAGAAATGAGAGGTAAGAGTAAAAATGTTGGGAGAGGCAGAATATTGAGTTTCAGCTCCTTCTTTTGTCTGTTACTTGGCTACTTTAACCTTGTGTTAAATTAAGAGAATAGAAACAAAACCAATAAGTATTTAATGTTTTTTGTGAATGTACCAAATCCATTGACTAAATTACTTTATGTAACTTAGCCAGATTGGAAAAAATTTAAGTGTCATCTAAATTAATTTTTATTCTTTTTCTTAAAAAAAATATTTTACAGGTAGGAATCTGGCATCATTGACTGAGATGTTTGCTTAGAGCAGTGAGGCTTCTGGTTCTCAGTGATCTTGTCAGTATTCATCATTCTCTAGCTCTTTAATATTCATAAAGGTGCCTAGAGAGTCTCAGCTAAGAAATGTGAAGGGTGTCTGGAAAGTATCCAGCCATGTAATATGAAAATTAGAGGCATTTATGGCTAGAGTTTTTCCAGACAGCACACTTACATCAGCAGGATCTCATACACAAAAACATTTTTAATATGTTTAAATTATAAAGGGTCTATATTTTGAAATAAATCTACGGTGAAAAAATATATTATGCTTCAGATTATACTTTACTGCAAAAATTATGCATTTTATTTTATATGCATTTGCTTTTCGGTATGCATAGGTTTTCAAAAACATAATCAGTCTAGATAAAATTTTTAATTCCTTTTAAACTAAAATTGCACTGTTTTATGGTTTTATAAACATCAGTAATAATAACCACACACTTCTCACACAAATAACATCTCAAAATTTACGTAACAATTCCTCTTCTATTGGTCTTTTAATTTGCCATTATACATGAAATTATGATAAATTCCTGAAAGCTTTTAGGTTTTCACAAATCTTGGGATGTTTTCTTGCCATTTATTGTGAATGATAACAATACTGACTGAAAGCTGTGAATGACTGAGGTTGTTCCACATTACTTCCCAATGTACTGTATGAACCTCTGTAAGTAAATCTAGGCAACTGTCAGGGAAGACCATTTCTTTTATTTTATTTTCAAAATGGAAAGTTCTTCAGTGATATAAATGGTGCAGCAGGTACATGGTACCAGTACAAAGTCTAATAATGTCAAGAAGCATAAGAACTAAGTATCTGGAACCCCAGTACTAAAGTCATTGTGATATATTTAGTAACCATAAAAGCTAGTTCTTTAATCTCTTTTTAGTTTTCTGTTGGTCATTGTCTGGAATCTTATATCTTTATCATATTGCAATTTGACCAATGACCCAGTATTAATGTGCATTCTTTTTTTATTTATCTTATAGTCATGGTTACATTGCATATAGTCTGTTTTACATAAATTAGAAATGTTACACTTCTTCACAATAAAATTTCATTTGTTCTTAATATTTTTGGTTATAGAAAGGTTTTTTAGGGGTATAATACACTATTAAATCAATGGAATGGTACAGAAAATCCAGAAATAGATCCCATAGCCATACCAGAATTTGATTCACACAAGGAAAAAAAAAAAAGTTTCATTTTTAAACAGTGGGACAAGAGCTGTGGGTCAAAAACAAATTGTTTCTTACTTTTGAACATTGTAACAAAATAAATACCATAGTTCAAATGTTTAAAGACAAAATGTAAAACAAATGAAGTGCAAAGAAGCCATGGAAAAAGTTTAGTTTTGAAATTAGTTATGCAGTGAGAAGACTTTTTTAGAAACAAAAAATAAACTCATGAGGTTATTGAAAAAAATTCTTAAATTCAGGTTCATTTTTTATTTTTTTTAAACCTTGCATTAAAATAAAAAATTCAAGAAAAACAGCACACTCTGTGTCATAACTCTGAAGTCATAACAGGATAATTTCCTTAAAAGGTAATTAGCAATGTTTATTACACTTCAAAAAAGTCCCTTTGACACAACACTCTACAATTAGCAATCTGACCTTACAGAAATGCAGCGGTAGGATAGCATTGTTTATAATAAATAGTAAAGAATTGGAAAGCATTTAAATTCCCATTGGGAGAGGACTGGTAAAATAAATTATGATAGTCAATTCAATGAAAAAACCCTGCTACCGTCAAACTGAATAAAGAATTTTTATATTGATAATACAGAAACATGAGGGCTGTCTGGAAAGTATCCAGCCATGTAAGCATTCTTGTTACATTGACAATGGCTTTTTTCAGACAGCCCTTATACATATATACCTGTGTATGTATGGGTTATCTCTGGAACAACTCATAACTGACACTTAACAGTGGATATTTCTGAGATGGATATCTGGGTAGTTAAGATACGGGGTAGAAGAGTGACTTATTTTTCATGGTGTATATCTTTTGAGTAATTTGAATTATAGCAATAATACAAATAATTTGAATATCATATGTCCATTTTACTTGAAAATGAATTCAATAGTATTATCTATACATATAAAATGTAGGAAAAGACTTAGTCACCTTTGGTAAAAATGTGTCTAATATTTCTATTTAAGAAAAACATAATATTTGAATTTATCTCACAAATATTAAGGTAATCACTCAGTTTTTCACTTTCTGATTGAAACTATTATTGAACTTACAAGCTGTGATTGTCAATTCTCTCACATTAAAAATAAAAATTAATTATTGATTAACAAAATTTTGTATGTTCTTTCACTACTAAGAAACATGGCCTAAGAAAATAGTGTTGCCTTATTTCTGTTGTTATTGGACATTATACCCAATCTTCTAAAGATTTATTTTTATTGTTTTTGACAGAGAGATACAGAGACAGAGAGAAGGGGGAGGACCCAGAACAGTCTCCACAGTTGCTCACCATTCATTTTTCCACATAGTTTCATTCCACAGGTGGGAGTGGGGCTGCACAGGGCAGGAACTGGGCTGGGGTCTTCACCCCAGTGAGAATCGAACTGGGGGCACTACCCAGTTCAGCACATGGGTCCATATGGGCCGGGGCCGGGATTTGATCCTCGGTCCCCAGGGCTGCAAAGTGAGCACTTAACCCACTGAGCCATCCCGTTTCCCCCAATCTTTTAACAGACTAATTTTATGGTCATTTACAAAATGACCAATTAAGTTTCCTTACTTTTCAAATGACTTAGGTATTAAAAACAGTCATAATTAAAGAGCTATTTTCAGAAATAAAGGTATTGACAAACTGAATAACAGCAGGGGTTTAGCCTTGAATATTTTTGCATTAGAAAAGATTTCATTTTAGAAAGCAAGACACCAGGCCATAAAACTATACATTCAGTAACAATATAGTGCCCTAGTATCCATGGTTTCCTTTCCAGTTTCAGCTACTCAGTCAGCTGTGGTCCTAAAATATATTTTTTTAATCCAAAAAATTCGTAAATTTTAAGTTGCACACAGTTCTGAGTAACGTAATAAAACCTCGTGCTTTCTTGCTCTGTCCTGTCCTGGTGTTGAATCATCCCTTTGACCAGGATAGCCATATGTATAAGCTACCTGCCTTTTGGCTACTTAGTAGCTGTCTTGGTATTTAGATGATCCATTTTGGAATCACAGCACTTGTGTATAAGTAGCCCTTATTTGACTTAATATTGGCCGCACATCATTATAACTTTTATTACATGGGAGGATTCAAAGAAACAAACAAATGAACATTCTGGACCCCTTGTAGTATAGGCTTCCCTGGCTGAGTGTTCTAGGAATCCATCACATCAGTGTATCAGCTGGCATTGAGAGGCTGCGTTTGGCTTCAGTAAATTTGTTTTCAGAGATTCGTTCAACACATTTGCCCATTTCATGATGGATGATTTACAAGAACAACATGTGGCATGACACCAACCTGCCCACAATGTGCTGAGTGTTCAGCAATTTTTGACCAAAAATGGCATGGCTCCTGTGTCCAAAACTCCCAAATCACCTTATGTCACCCCAGCAACATTTTCGTTTGTTTGTTTCCCTGGATGAAAGTTTCCAAATGAAAATGTTTTGCAGATGTGAAAGAGGTGAAACAAAAAATCTCCAGAAGAGCTATAAAGGATCAAGACTGACTAGTTCAAAAACTGATTTGAGCAGTGGAAAATGCATGTCAATAGGTGTATAGCATCAAATTGAGAGTATGTAATTGAAGTGTAAACATGTAAAAAAATGCACAATTTTTAATAAATTTCAATTTGTTTAAGTTCCCTCAATATATTGTTATAATTGTTCTACTTTTATGTTAGTCTTGTTAATATCTTACTGTACTTAATTTTTAAACTAAACTTTACATAGGTATGTGTGTTTATGAAAAAATATAAATATATAAGGATTAGGCATTTACTGTGGATCTTACAATGTATCCCCCATACATAAGGGAAAGCTACTGTATAAACATAAGAAAAGTTTTTACCTTTAATGACAAGTTGAAACAAATATGAACCCTAATAAAAAGTTTTGTTAGATCCTGTTTGCTATTATATATTTTTATTGTTGCAAAAGAATATCTGATATTAAATAGTGTTAGTTCAGAAATTATATAATTCCAACTAATATAGAATTTTGTTTTCTCAATAGCCAAACACACCCAGAAAGATAAACAATATCACATGAAAGGGTGCAACTATTCTTTTTATTATTGTGAATCAGTTACACTTGAAAAAGTTATATATACTTATATTTGTCACATTAAGTTTGTTAAACCAACCAGGAAGTATGAAAAAAAATAGCCTAACATTTTTTTTTTTAAATCTGTATCTGGATTAGAAGATATTCCTTTTGTCACTAGAAAAATACATTTTAAATAAAACAATTATTCTACTTCAAAAATTATAAAATGCAACCACAGAAATATATTGTGTCACATATAGTAAATGTTTAAATAAATATAAAAATAAATTTTAGTGGATTAGAATAGCTTCTACATAATAACAATGGGCCAGAGAAAATAAAATAGATATTTCATTTAGGATATTTTATAGTTATGTTGCAAGTCTACAATTTAAAATTTAATTCTATAAAACATATTTTTACATCATACAATGCAGAGAAAAATACCATACTTTAACTATAGATGAGCTTTAAAAAATTTTAAACCAATAACTTTGCAAATTAAAAATAAAATATGTATACCACTTAAAATTTTTTTATAACATGGAAATTTAGTACCTCCTCCAAATAATTTATAAATAGAATTGCTATTAATATTTTAAGTCTACTAAAATGCATATTTATGTATAGAATTCACAAGCAGCATTTATCATGCCTAAAAATAATTTATTTTAAAGGTTACAAATTTCTAAAACGTAGCAATTCTGTTCAAAAACTGAGTTGGGGCAAAGAGGTTGATTTGAGGAAATAAAGTTAACACACTAAGACAAAATAATAAAACAATAAAAAATACATTGGGGAAAAGAAGTAAAAAAATACACCAATAAATATAAGCTAAGCCAAAATGTAAATGTTTCTCTATGAAAGGTACACCTAAAATAATTGTGGGATCTGAGATAAGATATTAGAACTGGTTGAATGGGACAATAAATGTTTCATAGAAGAAATAACACTAAAGACTGAAAAATGGGTAGGATTTCAGTGGATGAGAGATGGAGGAGAATAGACATTCTAACTAGAGTGATAACCAAGGAACAATCTGTCTTGTTATAAGAAGGAAGAGTGTTCAGCTTTGGTTTGCTATTTCTAGTGCCTGTAGCAATTGAATAGTTCACCTGGCTGGTTACTCAAGAATTTATAAACACTTTATTTTAAAGCTTCTATAAATAATGTAAAGATTAAAAGTTTCTATCTAGTTCTATATTTATAACACAAATTCTCACTTGATTTAATAATGATAGTTCAGTTTCCAGAGTTTCCATTGTGTTTTAGTATTTTTATTTGGACTAATGTATTACCCTAAAATTACAAATTCACCATGGTAACTGATTATTTAATATTATAATGAATCAAAAGCTCAAATATATTTGTATAACAAAAGAACAATTAGAAATCTTAATGTGAATCTGATAATCAATAGTCCTGGTTTCCAACAAGTTTTTAACATTATTAACTGAAAAACATGGAAGAATTGGCCCTTAGAATGCATCACCATGCTTGACTGTATAAAAGCAGAAATTACTTCCAAGTTTCTAAAATAAAATGATGTCTCTCTCTTACCAGAGCCCCTTTTGAATTCAGATAATTAAGCAAATTAGATAGTAGATAAGCAGTGTTTTTTGTTTTTTTTCCTCCATTATTTTCTCACTAAAAGAGTAATCCAAAGAGATTATTTTCACTTTAGGAAAATAGTGTTGCAATGGTTTGTCATTGATAATGATCTTCTATATTTAATCCCCAGGACAATGAATATAATAATGACTTACAATATTGCTGAATGATTTAATAGAATACTAGGCAGATAAATTTCCTTTTCTCCAATGATTATTCAGTTTCTGTCTTGTTTAAAAATAATTAAATCCATATAGCATTATATACACTTTATTACTGTACTTGCACTGAAATGGAAACTCCTACTTTTCTTACCAGCTTACTTCAAACAAGGCCCTCAGCAATATCTTGGTTCATGAAATGATAACATAGATGCTTTCCCAAAGTGAAATACTAAGAAAATTCTAAACATCTTCCCAAAGATTGGTAAAAAGTCTGGGGAGGTACACGAATTTACAAAATGGATTAAGAAACTGAGTTAAAACATGAACTATAGTAAGCATAAGAATAAAAGTAAGGGAAGCTGAGACAGCTCATAGGGTTAAGCGTTCACTTTGCAGCCCTAGGGACTGAGGATTGAATCCCAGACCTGGCCCGTGAGGACCCATATGCTGAACTGAGGTGCGCTTCCCATGCGGAAGGCCCCCAGCCTAGTTCTTGCCCTGCACAGCGCTCCACCTGTGTGGAACAAAGTCATGTGGAAAACTGATGACATGCAACTATGGAGACTGCTCTGGGCCCTCCCCCTTCTCTCTGTCTCTCTCCATCTCTGTCTCTCTCTGTCTTTGTTAAAAACAATAAAAAATAAATAAATCTTAAAAAAATAAAAGGGTAGTAATGAGAAATACTGGGGCTCTTAACCAATATCCACATATTAAAACTAAGTAAAATAATATTTTCACTTACAGGTACACTGACAAACAGGAGGTATCAGCTAAAGTAAAACTAAACTGCCTCAGTATTCATTTAACAGTACAATAAAATTGTTTTCAATATAATTCTATCACGTGTTCATTGGCAAAAAGGAAGGAAGGGAAAAGAGAAAGAGAGAAGCATGAGAGGGAAGAAGAATAAAATTTTCAAACTAAAAATCCAACAAAACCAAGTATAGTCTGGCATCATAATTGTCATTTAGGTTAGAATGTAAATAATTAATTTGACTTGTGTATTTACAAGGATGCTTGAGGGAGTGGATAGAGCTAGTATTTTTTAGTTTGTGTCTTAGATAAGGCACTACAGAGACGATTTGAATTATATCATAGCAGAATAAAAGTTTTTTATCCATGGAGTTCCTTTCCATTCAGAAACAAAACGCTAATACGCATGGCACATGGAGAGCTCTATTTACTCACAGAAGGAATCCAATGTCGAATCCCTTCAACTTTTGTAGATAAGGCATAAATTAACAGAACTATGACTCAGATATTTTCTCTGTAACCCATACCATACCTCATTCAAAGAAGAAACCTGCATAGACCATTGGTTTGATCCGAATATTTGCATTGTCATAGTGAGAAAGCACATACTCATACATATCTCCTAATAATTTTAGGATTCTTTAGGAAAGATGCTGTTATATGCAACAGTTGGCCCTTCCTCATTTATACCATTACTGGATCCACTGCTGACATTTGTACATATCCCAACAGTAGCTCTTCCCACCTCCCGTTGTCTAGGCCTAGACAGATGGAGAGCTTCAGGAAGTGACAGGGAGGAGGTATATTCTAAGTATCAGTGAGAAAAACCAGGTTTGAACTAACATAATTACTATCCAGTAGCTGTCATGTATTTTACAGATTTCAATATTTCAATGGTACAGCATTGAAAAATGTATATTGCAGCACATTTTAATTTTACTTGTTCCTGTGTATGGTTTCCATATAGTATCTGTCTTATACTAAGAATTAATTTTAAGTTTCTATAGATCATTTCTTATAGAATCTTTGGGAAACCTTAATTTAATTCCCATCAAATTATTTCTGCAAGCTATTGTGTGCTGCATTCCTAAAAATAGCTCTTTGTCTGAACTTGTAATAATTAGGTCACCCTGGAAAACTTAAAAACAAACTTAAAAATTTCTCTAGATTTCATTAGCTGCTGAATATTTCAACATCTTTTTCAGAATGTAATACTTAGTTTCCTATTATGTTAAACAAACATGGACAACGCTAAAGCAGGTCAGAGAGAAGCCATTCAAATCATGTGGATAATAGTACCACATCTCCTACAGTTGTTTCCGAGTCCTGACTGTGGTTAGAGCTGATCCCAGTGTCTGAGTCTGTGTCATTTGTGTACATATTAAATACTCTTTGCGTAGAGGAAGGAACCTCCCCAGAGGTGTGGGGGACCTCAGACTCCTTCCCTCTGTTTTCGTTTAGCTGGCATCCATCTTTGTTGCTAACATGAAGTGAACCAAGCTCCTTGGCCAAAAGCTCATATTCTTTTGCTTTCATCTGAAGCAATGAGTCACTGTACTTAATCTCCTTCTGGATGCCACTCAAGTGAGAGTGAATTTTTAAACCAGCTTTCATGCTTTTCTCCAAATCACACTTAACACTTTCTACATTAGAGCTTTCAAGTTCACTTGCAGCTGCCCCTTTGGCTTCTTCATTTATCTGAGTGCAAACACTTTTGACCTCTTTTTCTATTTCTGCG
This sequence comes from Craseonycteris thonglongyai, assembly GCA_004027555.1. Classification (NCBI taxonomy): domain Eukaryota; kingdom Metazoa; phylum Chordata; class Mammalia; order Chiroptera; family Craseonycteridae; genus Craseonycteris; species Craseonycteris thonglongyai. The sequence goes on from PVKE010004647.1 coordinate 49,845, forward strand.
GAGAGTGTATCGATAAGCATTCTGTAATATGTTAATCGTTCCTCCAGCTGTACCATTCCACCACTTTCGCTCGGGTCCTCCAGAACCTGGGGTTTATCATACTGCAAGTCTAGCTTTTGCTCAACTTCACGGAAACTGGGCATTAAATATGCATCCTGGACGTAATTTTCTCCATTGTTTTCAACTCTGTCCAGGTGGAACTTAGCTTCACACTTTTCAATTTCCAGATCTAGCTCTTTCATTCTCTTGACTTGCTGGTGAATAGTATGGTCCTGTGAAATAATCAGATGAACTAAGGTCTCCATACTATCTCGGTCATAAGACACTGTGTCCTGCTTAATTTTTGCCAGTTTCCGGAAAGTTTTTCGGACTATTCTTTTTTGCTTCTCCGGTGGTAAGGTCTTCATGTAATTTGCTGGGCTGAGCTCCCACAGTTTGTCAGTGTTTTGCACTAATTTGGCTTCAGCTGTCCGCCACAATGGAACTGGTAGAAAAGCATCTGCTTTCACCAAAACAAATTGCATATTGGGCTGCTCTTCCCCCCAGGCTTTCCAAAGCTTCAAGATTCTAGTGAGTGGAGGAAGAACCCGTTCTGAGCCTCTCCACTTTTCTATGATGCAGTAATCACTGGGCTTTCCCAGAAGAAATCGTTTCTCTCCAAACGTAGTCTCGTGTTCCTCAAGCAAAGCCTGGATAACATCCATAGAGGTGGTGCGTTTAGTTAAACCACAGACAATCTTCTCTTCTTGGCAAACCCAAACTACAATTTCCTTCTCTTCTGAATCCATGTCTTTAGTTGGAGATCTGAAATAAAAACAAAGCACATTATATTTCTGTCATCGCCTGTGTAAACTTAGAAAGATGATTTAACTTTAATACCCTTAAGGAGAGATGCATTTGGGGTTGAGACTACATAAGAATCAGAAGTTTTAGTGCAAGAAAAAAAATGCTAAAACCGTGGAAAATATTTTAATTTCTTTTTTATTTCCTTGGGGTTCCATAAAGAGTAAATTGTCATCAAAGACCACTGAGGCTATTTATATTTATTTTCAGAATTCAGCCACAATATAACTATAGTTGTTCAAGTTAAGACAATAAAGTGGAGGTAAATAAGAGGAGTTACTGTGAGAATTCTATTCCTGGAGCCTTAGAACTAGAGGAAGACCACAGAAACATAGGTAGAAATAGTGAAATGCTACTGGAGTTCTACAGTTAAAAATAGTCCATTATTAAAAACTGTCATTCTTTCATTCAACACACATTTGTTGTATGCCAACTACACGCTACACATACTTGAAGATGCTAAAGATATCACAACAAATAAAGGAGATGAGATACAGACACACAAATGTAATTAATATAATGCCAAATAGTGGCAAATGCTCGAAAGAATATTAAACTGGATAAAGAAGTCTATTTTACTTAGAGTATTTAGACGAGATTTCCCTAAAAACATGACATTTGAATAGGGACATTAATTATGAGGAGGCAATCAGAGGCTTAAGGGAAGAATTCTGAAAGGAGTGAACACAGGTACAAGAGTCATGAAGTATGTCCAAGGGACAGAAAAAATTCAAATGTAATTGGAAGCTCGGGATAGTGGAGTTGAGAATTGTTGCTGGTGTGAAGCAGAAGTCAAATGACAGGTGATGAGATGTAGCAGAAAAAATAGACTTGCAGGCCATGATAAATTATTTGGATTTTGTTCCAGCTTGAATGAAAAGACATGGACAAATTGTAAGCAGAAGAAGGATGTGATCTAATAAATGCTTTAAAGTTTCTGTTTATGGAATGAACTATAAGAAGGACAAAAAGTAAAGGAGGCTTAGTTGAAAAGTAATGGTCATAATTATTAATCTTATGAGATAATGGCAATAACTATGATGCTAAAACTAAGGACATCCTTATTTTATACTATTTTTAGTGTTAAATTCTAAAAAAAAAAAAATTCCATTGAAAGTAAGCATCCATAAAGATTATAAACTTCAATGATAAAACATTTCATATGTACCAAGTGCCGTTCTAAGTTCATATATGTTAAATTATTTAATCTTCACAATTCTGTAAGGTTGGCGTGTTGAAGAAAATAATATTATCACCATTTTACAAGTAAAAAAATTGAAGCACAGGGAATTCAGGTAACTTTCCTAAGGTCACACAGTTAGTGGTGCAATGAGGATTTAAACTTAAGTGAGAAAGCTGGCTTCAGAGTGCAGTTCTAACCATTACTCTATAAAAACAAGTTTAATGATTTAGATATATGGATTAAATTGGTGGAAACATTATAAAATCCGCTATATTTTTAAGAAGAGCTTCATCCCATAAATTAATCTTTGATAGCAATGGAACCATAGTGCACATTAGAGTACCCAATTGGTCAAGGAAGGACTTTTCTCCATGGCCAGCCATGGAGAAAAGTGTGTGGAAATGTGTTAAGTCCCATGTCCTTTTCTTATTAATCTTGTTTTAACTTTTATTAAAAGGGATTTCTGACTGACATGGGTATTGACAAAACTCTCATATACAGAGGATGACAAAAAAAATGTATACACATTTTAAGAAAGGGAAAAACTATATTAAAATGTTAATATTTATTGTATACCAATACTAAAAGATGAATACAAGTCACGTTTGACTTCTGCAATTACAAGAGGTGCTCAAAGTGGTTACCCTCAGCGCCCAGACACTTCTGACTTTGGTGAACTACTGGTTGAGCAACGTTGACCAAAGTGTCCACTTGGATCACTGCATGCCATTTCAATTTACCACGCATCTCAAACCTAAGGTGACCAGATTTTAACATTGGTAAAGCGGGACACCATTGACCAGGGCGGAGGGGGTCTTGATTAAAAATTTGGTCTATCTCCCGCCGTTCTCTGGCTTGTCGTGCATTCTTTCCAAAAATCGGGACTTTTTTAAAACGCCGTGGGACGTGTGACAAATTGTTAAAAATCGGGACTGTCCCGCCAAAAGCGGGACGTCTGGTCATCCTACCAAACATCATAAATGTGTGCAATTGTTAGGCGTGTTGAAGGTTCTGTTGCACACTCATGTTCCCATTGTTATACTTCCACAATGTTCTCAAATTTCAAATACCACTTCAAAATGGTCTTGTGCTCCTTGAACAATAACTGTGCTTCCATCATATTCTTTGATTGACTTGCTTGTCGCATGATGATGCTAGCATTCATTTGATTAATGCCATCTTTTGAGCAAACATCATACTACACATTGCTACCATAATTCAATTCAAGTTTGAAAGGTAATACATAAATAACATTTCTGAAAATGTGTATACATCTTTTTGGCACTCCTGGTATATAAAAGCTAGTATCATTGTCTACTTATAGTAGTCTTTATGTCCTATTTCACTTTCTGGCTGGGAAACATCAGTCTTGGTCTACAGCTAAGGAGAACACATGACCTGGAAACTCTTCAACCTTACATTGTAACTGTGAAAAAGACTGGGAAGCAGACCTCAAGGAATTCTCTAGTGTAGCAGAATAATAATAATACAGTAATCATACATATGACAATTCCCCAATACTTTCATGATCCGTACTCCAATTGGAATCCTTCTTGTTTTGCAAGGATCAAGTTCTTGTATATTATGACTTTCTCTAGAAATCTATGAGCTTTTAACTCCTGTGGATAATGTAACACTAATGGTCATTATGCACAATCAAGAAAGATATTTTTATTTCCATGTTACACATATGAAAATTAGTATCTTTATTAGTAAGCTCAAAGTCTGGTTGCAAACCTTTCTTTTCTCTTTTAGGTCTGCCCTAAACGTCCTTGTATTTTCTTGGCTCAGTTATTTATGAATACTTCAAGGAATTTTTACAACTATCATTCAAACCAGATAATTTTTAAAAATTCAGTCACCAGCCTAAATATGTTTAAAAGTAATGGCCAGTTATTACTAAATTTAGGTAATAAAGCTTTTGTACCTAGTGTAATCTTCATTATGTTTAAATTCTATTCACACTTTGTAGCAGGGTTAGGATTTTGAAAATTATTTATTTTATTGTATGGTTCCAATTGAGTTTCTGTATATTTGCTAAGCACTTCCTGTGTCTGGCACTGTCATAGACGTATAGATGATATGAAGACATGTATGAGTTATGACGTGCCTGTCCTATTGTGGGAAAGAGAGCTAAAGTTGAGAAGGGAACACTTTAGTGTCAATTCTAGTGCTAAGTTTCTTATTGTAAGTTTTTTATCAGCAGTTCCCCAAAGCTAGACTGATCACTTTCAGTTTTATTTCATTAAAAACAAAAACAAACAAACAAATAAAAAATACATTCAAATGAAATATAGAAAGGATGTAAAATAAATATTCATCAAAATTAAACCAATTTAGGAATGTGAATCATGACTTTTTAGAAATAATTGTTTCATTTGGTCACTGACCCATGCAAACCCAGTCATCTGATATAAAGAATTTAACATGAATCTGGGACTACATAAAATGTTCCCTTCTCAACCTTTGAAAATCTACTATCTAGTATAAGCAATGACATCTACAAACCATATGCAATAAAGATTAAAATTATAAAATTAGACTAGATAAATTGGTTTGTCATGTAATACAATGTAACAGTTCATAGCTAATGATTTAAACCTAGTACTTGCGACATAGAACTTCCAATTCTAACGCAGCAGAGTAAAAAACAAATACATATGTTGTTTGCTTAAGAGTGTAATTTGTTTTGTTTTGCTTTTGTTTATGTTTTTTAGGGGAGAGGGATAAAAATTTTACAGGATCTTAAACCTCCCAGAGAACATATTATTACCAAATAAAAACTGAAAAATTACACATCTTTCATTGATAAAATCCCAATATCTCAATAATTAGGCTGATCAGATGTACCATTTTAAATAGGAAAGAAAACAATGATACTGTCCCATTTCAAACAATATGTATGGTCAGCCTAGTCTCACTGGGTTAAACTCAAGGTGTCAGTAGGCTGACCGACCATATGTACCATTTAAAATGGGACAGTACCATTGTTTTCTGTCCAGTTTAAAATGGTATGTCTGGTCAGTTTATCAATAATTAACTTCTATTTTTAAAATTTTATCTCAGTGTTTCAGTTTCATTTTTAATCCTCATTGTCAATCTAATTAATGCTATTAATTTTTTCCTTTTGTCTTTTTAGCTCCTCACACTCTGCCTTTGCTCACTCAATGCTACTTAATAGTACCACTAAAATTGTTCCCTGTTGAAAATATATGTTTGTTATTTACTACTTAACAGTTACTTTCATTTTAGATGTTACTTGGTTTGCAGCATCCTTGATTTCAAGAACTCATGTATATGGTAGTTACTAATATCATCCCCATTTCACAGATAAGGGAACTGAAATAAAGAAAAGTTAAGTAATATGTCTAAAATCACAAAGCTAGAAAGTAGAAATGTTCCTTCCAACTCAGGTTTTAGATGTTAATTAGTTTAGATGTTGATTAGTCCTAGGACTAATCCTTAAAAATAAATTACAATGGTCATTATGACTACCCACTTACAAATATTTTCCAATTTATGAACTGATTACATTTGAAGTCATTTTTAAAGCTTTATTTTTATTGTTTTTGACAGAGAGAGAGAGAGAAAGAGAGAGAGAGAGAGAGAGAGAGAGAGAGATACAGAGACAGAGAGAAAGGGGAGGGCCCAGAACAGTCTCCATAGTTGCACATCATCAGTTTTTCCAGTTTCATTCCACAGGTTGGTGCGGGGCTGCACAGGGCAGGAGCCGAGATTCGGCAGCTGCAAAGTGAGCACTTAACCCACTGAGTCATCCCGGCTTCCCCTGAAGTCATTTTTAAATTACTTGCTTGAAACTCAATGCATTTTTCCCTATAAAATTAATGTTTCACCTGGTATAACCAGACTGCTGGTTTGAATGTTTTGAAGTAAAGTATAAATTTGCCTCCCTCAATCCTATCATTCATTGATTTGAACATTCAGTATAAAGATAAGTATTGAGGCAGTCTCATGTATCTGAGTCCACGACTATTAAGTAAGTAAGGACAAAAAGACTGACAGCAGGTTAAATGGACAATGGTTGCAGGAGGGAGTAACCAACAGTGGACTTCCTGATGGAATGGATATAGGGATACCATAGCTATTTGCAAGTATAGATTAATTATAACTTAACTAGTCATACAGTGAGGGTTGTGTGGATTATAAGATTTATAATTCATGTGTTACATTATAGAGTAGAAGTATTTATTTAAAAATGGTACATTTATAAGAATAAAGTAACTACTGTACCCATATTTAAATTATACCAGTTTAATGTGAAATTTTAGGTTAATTTGATAAATGTTCACTCAGATAATTTACAAATAAATGTGAAATTTTATAAGCCAGAATTTAGTCAGATTATGGCTTCAAAATATAGTATTTAGCATTTCTAATATCTTATTATCTACAAAATTTTTTTAATAAATTATATGGCCAGGAAGATTTGAATTAGTTATTTACATCACAAAATACAGCAAGGTTATTTAATTTAAGGTGTACACTTTAGGGAGCTGAATAATTAAGAAATAAAAATATTTTTAAATACCTTAAGGTATCTCAAATTCTGATTTTGATTAAATCACACAAACATCAGGAAAGATTTTACAATGAAATATGTGTTGAAAGTTTGAAGAAGAATATGCTTGTGTTTTGACATGATTTAAACTAGTTTGTCTATTTCAAGAATGGTTCATAAGAAATAATGTTCTAAATATCCAAACTATGACTCCCAACAATACATAACTGTTTCACACAATCATCTTCTATTATGTTTTACTCATTGGAAACTGTATAAAAAGTAATTTGAAACATTATTCAACAAATTTTACCACATTCTAAATATACATTATGCTACACTTATAATTATATACTATATATTTGTGGCATTGTTCATGCACATAATTCTTTAGGTATATATGTATTTTTAATATGTTATTAAATTTGATAATATTGGTATACAAGGTTTTGTGTATTATTCATAATAGCCCAAAGTAGAAATGACTCAAATGTCCATCAAGTAATGAATAAATGAACAAAATGTAGTGCATTTTATACAATGGAATATATTCAGTCATAAAAAGAAATGAAGCACTGAAATATGATACAACCTGGATGAACCTTGGGCATTTTATGCTAAGTAAAAGAATCTAGTCACAAAGCCACTTTACATGATTTCATTTATGCAATAAGCCCAGTATAGGCAAATCTACTGAGAAAGCAGATTAATGGTTGCCTGAGACTAGGAAAGATGAGGGTTTTGAGGGTGACAGGTAAACGAGGATGGATTTCTTTTTGAAGTGATAAAAATGTTCTAAAATAGACTGTAGTGATAGTTGCACAACTCTGTGAATATATTTAAAAAACAGTGAATTGTACACTTCAAACTAAGAATTATGTTCCACTTATAAGTGAGGTCATATGTTTCTTGACTCTTTCAGTCTGACTTATTTTGCTTAATAAGATGGTTTCAAGGTCCATCCATGTTGTCACAAATGGCTGTATTTCATCTTTACTTATCGATGAGTAGTATTCCATTGTGTGAATATACCACAACTTCTTTATCTGGTCATCTATCAAATGACACTTTGGTTGTTTCCATGACTTGGCCACTATGAACAGTGCTGTGATGAATATTGGGGTACATGTATCTTTGCAAATTAAGGTTTTCAAGTTTTTTGGTAGATACTCAGAAGAGGGATTTCTGGGTCATATGGCAATTACATTCTTAATTTTTAAAAAAGATTTATTTTATTGTTTTGAGAGACAGAGACAGAGAGAGACAGAGAGAAGTGAGAGTGCCAGATCAGAGTCCATAGTTGTATGTCATCAGTTTTTGACATGGTTTTGTTCCACACAGGTGGGCGGGGAGGGAGAGTGTGGGCTGCACAGAGTGGGAAATGGGCCAGGAGCCTTCCACATGGGAAAGCAGCTTGCCCCAGTGAGAATTGAAATGGGGGCCATACCCCAGTTCAGCATATGGGTTCACACGAGCCAGGGCCGGATTCGATCCTTAGACCCTGTGGCTGCAAAGTGAGCGCTTCCATCCCTGATTCCCCATTCCTAATTTTCTGAGGAATCTCTATACTGCTTTCCATAGTGGTTGTACTAATTTATATTCCCACCAGCAATTAAAAAATAAATAATAAAAAAGAATTACATGGTATGTGAATTATATTTCAATAAAGTTATTAAAAAATAATTTTCAAAACATAAAAATGTTTGATAATATTGAATATGTCTTAAGGTTCTCATGGAAATATTCTGTTTTGTTGCTTAGCACACTTCTGTTTAAATTATTCTGAAATTGTTTATAATCACAAAATATGTTTGAAAATGATTTATATATACAGTAAAAAATTTTTAAAATCATAATGTCACAATATCAAATGCTTTAATTCATTGTTCCTTTTTTAAACATTAATGAGATTTATTTATGAAAATTTGTAATAAAGTATAGTGGGAACAAATGAACTCGATAGTGTAAATTTGTGATTTCATCTTATTTATGATTTCATCTTAACTATCGCTTCATTTCCTTCCTTTTTTTTTTGTTATTATTAAGTTTATTGGGTGACATTAGTTAATAAAATTATATAGGCTTCAAGTGTACAATTCTGTAACACATCGTCTGTGTTGTATTGTGTGCTCACCACTCAGAGTCAGTTCACCTTTCATCACCATATGAATTCATTTTGAATTCTGATCAATCATTTTTTCTAATCCTCTGTAACTTTTTCACTGTAATACTGCAATGTACATATCAGACCCACATTTCTTATATGTTTGCTGAAAATATAAAATAAGAGAAAGAATAAAAGTGGTTTGAAAGTAATAAAAAACAACCTGGGTAAATATAAGTTATTAAAACTAATAACAAAATGACTGTTACTATTACTTAATGCAGAGTATGGTGTAGTGTTTTTAGTGTTGTTATTCAGTAACCTTATTGAACTTAGCACAGTAGCTAACATTATTATTTACAATATTAATATTTGTCATATTACTTTGCACATACTTTCCAACCCATCCCACAATATTTTCTCACCTGTTTCAATCAGTCAATATTTTTGCATGTACACTTCAATATAACTCTTGAGCTAATAAAAGACATTTTAAAACATCATAATTTTTGGATCACAGATGAGCTGAGAATGCTTTTAATCTCCCTGTGATTTATAACTGATTTTAATTAAGATTTATGCTAATGAAGCTCATTTTGTATGTGTGTATATATACATATTATTCTACAACTATTTCATTATTCAGTTTTTGTTTTTTTACAATATCCTCACCTAAATTTTAAGGAAACTTATAGACTAAATAAAACATCTGAACAGCATATGTTACCCTCAAAATTAATACTTTTCCACATTCATTCTGTAATAATAGTGAAAATTTTATATGATACTTTTTGCATTTACTCTATTGTCAATCAAAAACTTAAAAATGTTCCCCTAGTGATAAATAATTTTAATACTGGTACCTCAAAAACAATTGCACAAAGTTGAGTTTGCTTATAAGTATAAATGAAACATTAATACAAATCTTTCTTCAACTTCCACTGAGTATCTATTATGCAAAAAGCATTAGGGAATAAGTAAGCTATTTAAAACTGAAAGTTTTAAGATAAATCATTGAATGTGATATTTGAATGCCAAACTGAAGATTACACAACACATTTATTTATAGAAAAATTATTCTAGCAGAGATAGATTGGTAAATTTGGCCATCTTTATTCAGCTGTCCAAAGGAAAAAGATGTTTAAAAAGTTGTAATGCAGAATAACTCAAGGACATTTCTTTCTATATATATTAGACATTAAAGTTCAATTGAAATTTGATATATAAACTTGTAAGAACAAATACTTCATATTAAGCCTTACTTTCAAAACAATAAAAATCAGTAAAATGAAAAGTTAAGAATAATCATAAGAAATGCTTCTAAAACCAAGAATATGAACACAAAAGTGAAAGCTATAAATATTTATGGAAAATATTAGGACACGTGAATGTATTTTTCCACAGAACCTATGAAACAAGTATTTTAGGCCAGCATGGAAAATATGACACTGACACTACCCAGCCGCCATTATAGGAGTGATTTGAAGTGAAATGTTTTTATGGCTTGACTCTCCACAAAATCACACTCTATGCTTGAAATAAAAAATTAGAACTTTTTTTTATATCCAAGCTATTGGCAGCACCTGTGCCTGGAGATTTAATGGAAGGATATGTCAGACTGAAGAATAAAAAACGGTGAATCTTTGGGGAAATATCTGATTCTCAGCCCACTGTCCAACGATGTCTCTGTTTTGTTTGTTTGTTTTTTTGTTATTTTTTAATTACCATTATTTTTGTTTGTTTGTTTTTAATTTTTATTAAATTTATTGGTGTGACACTGGTTGGTAAAATTACATAGGTTTCAAGTGTACACTTCTATAATACACTGTCTATGTATTGCATTGTCTGTTCACCATCATTACACATTCTTTAAAGTGAAGATTCTCTCCTTCTAAACCAGTGGTTTTCTATCAGGGGTGATTTTGCCCCCTGTCCCCCCAGGAAACATTTTGCTATATGTGGAGACATTTTTGGTTCCCACCTTATTTTGGGGGTGCAACTAGCATCTAGTGGTTAGAAGCCAAGAACATAAATATCCTACAATGCACAGAACAGAACCCTCAAAGCAAAGAATTCTCCAGCCTAAAATGTCGATAGCAGTGCAATTGAGGAATTCTGTTCCAGATTTCCAACAAAATATACTTGCACTGCAGCTTCAACCTGTACCCTTTTTCTTACATCTTAAGGATAAAATAATAGTAAAATATGTGAAAGCAAAAATTACAGACAAGGGAGACATTTTTCTAATCTTGAGTAGTCTAAAATAAATAATCAAAGTTGGCATTCTACTTTCTGGACTACAAATGCAACTCTTTTTTTCTCCTTTCACCACACAGCCAATCTTTATACTTGTTATTAATCCTGCCCAACTGTATTCCTCTCTATTAAACCTAGATCTGGTTCTAAGGCATTCTAATATAGGCATTTAGATGCTATAGAACTACAAACCCTATTCAGAATAGGGTTCATTTCAGTTCGGAAAACAACAACAACAACAAAAAACTACATTTACAAACTAGTAAATCTTCCTTCTTTAGTAAGAAATGATATTTGAACAGCAGACTGCCAAATATGGAAGGTGGACTATGGGGTAAAAGGATGTATAGATGAAAGGGCATGATGGAAGAGGTCAAGGAGACCAGTACTATGCCAGGGGCATGGTTGAAAGTCAACAGAAATTTCATTTTATTTCTCTCTTACACCTTCTCTCTAGTCTATTCAGCCCTGAATAAGATGTCTGACAATTACATTCACAAACTTGGCCTAGAAAAGGTGCTACAGACCTCATTGTTGAATGTATCACTACCGTCACCTTCCAAGTACTCCCCTTGGGAAGCTAGGCACTGATGCCAGTGCCTAGTCTACCCTTCAAAACAATATGAAACTATTTTTCTGGAATGGCCATCAGATCCATTGTTGTATTACCCTTGATGTCCCGAATATCATCAAAATATCTTTGTTTCAACATCTCCTTTATCTTCTGGTAAGGAAAAAAAAAAAAAATCACTGAGGGCCAGATCAGGTGGGTTGGGAGGGGATTCCAATACAGCTCTTTCTTTACTGGCTAAAAACTTCCTCACAGACAGTGCAATGTGTGTTGTTATATTGTTGTGATGGTTGTTAGCAAAAAGTTTGGGTTTTTGTCTTTTTCATGCAGCCATCTCAGCACTTTCTAACAGTCAACTTGGTTAAGTGTCTAGTTGCTACAAGTTTATAAGGAACAATTCCTCTGATATCCAGAAAGGTTAGCAACATCATTTTGACTCATGATTTGGACTAATGAACCTTTTTTGGTCGTAGAGAATTGCCTGACTTCCATTGTGCACTTGGACGCTTTGCTTGAGGGTCATACTGGTACATCCATGTTTCATCACCAGTGATAATATGGCCCAAAACATCGTCCTGCTTCTCAAAAAGGTCCTGACAAACTTCAACTCTTTTGTTCACTGGTGAGCTCCTTCGGGACCATTTTTGCACACATCTTTCTCACGCCAAGACTGTCAGTTAAGATTTTCCTGACTCTTTTTCTATTGACATTGATTTGGTTGGCTACACTTCTCACAACTCACTATTTTGACACGCAATTTGACAAATATTTGTAATGTTTAGATCAATTTTGCTCATTACTGGACACCTGACTTCTCTTTGTCAGTGACACATTCTCTCTTCTCAAAAAAACATTAAATTCATTTGTACACTGTTATTTTCTTCATGGCATTAACTCCATAAACTTGAACTACCATGTTCCTGATTTCACTTTTACTCTCAGCAAGTTTCACAAGAAACTTAATATTTGTTCACTGCTCTAATTCAAGCTCTGACATTCTTATGACGGCACACAAAAACATTCAACAAAAATGCAACACTCAGCAAGACACTGCCATATGTTGACATGAACACAGCCGTGAAACAATGATATACCAAGGTTATGAAACCTCACCAAATTGTTTGTATAGTGCTGCCAACATAAATGCACAATGGCAAGTTTGCAAACTTAATTGTCAGACCTCATAGACTAGATAAAGATCAGAATTAGGAATGGAGCTTTCTAGATACCCACAGTTTGGGGTAAGAGGAAACCAAGATAATATCGGCAGTCTTTATAGGACAAAATGGAAGTTACTAGAGACAACTTTGGAAAATGAGAAAAAAAATCTTCTATCACCTAGATAAATAAGCCTGGGGAATTTGCAGGCACACAAAATACACTTAGATATGTCAGAAACAGCCTTTAAAAATACCTCAATAACAAAACTACACTAAATATAACATTATTATGTTTTGGTTATTTAGAAGGCAATCTGTACTCTAAGGCTGTTGTATTATTCAAATGAATTCACACATGACACCATATTTTAAAAATCTGGTTAATTGTGCTTTCTGAATGCTGAATATAAAGCAATGTTTACTAATATTTTACATTTCCCCATCCTTTTGACCAAGTTAAGATATTGTCATGTTTTTTACACACAGTTGAAAATAAATAAATGCTTCAAACGTTTCCTTCCATAGGCAATAAGAATTGTGTATCTAATATTTTCTTATCATGTAAAACAATTCATTTCCTTCAAAATTTTGATTAAACTTCAAAACATATTTACATTCCTCAAAAGACAGAAGTTTATTTTACCTAATATCAATCACTGTGAAATTCCAAACCATAGCAAAGAGCACAACCAGAATATAACATGTTATTTGTAAGTTTTCAGTAAACACAAACCATTAACATTTTATTAAAATAATTTTAAAATTGGAGTCCTTCAGAAAATTAATTGTCCTATGAAAAATTGGGACCATCAAAAATTAATTAAAATTAACCTGAAAATTAAAATTTATATGTGTGTGTGTGTATATATATATATATATATATA